>CM039726.1:57944164-58073482 GCA_022539455.1 Dendrobium nobile
TATTTTAAAAAATAATATTAAGAATTAATTTTATATCATTTTCATTTAAATTTAGTTATGGGTTTAGGGTCAAATTTTAAAAAAACTACATTAATTAATATGGCAAAAATTATATTTTAACTTGTATCATAATACAAGAAATTCATTAAATTTATATTATACTTATACTAAAAAAAATTCAAAATCAACTAAAAAATCAATAAAAAATTCCATAATTTCTTTCTTTGCATGGTGTCATATATGAGAGAAATTATTCTATGCAAACACACTGGACCATCCGGAGGCTAATCAGAACACGCCACATCACCCAGTACATAACAAACTAGCGAATCAGAGCACGCCACATCACTTGATATATAGCAGATACACAGCAAAAAATGACGTGGCGTGCTCTGATTCTCCGCAGGATAGCATCCGGTGTCCGCACAAAATAACTTTTCCATACATGAGACCTTTCCTCTCCTTTCTCTCTCTCTCAATCTTTTCAAACTTCAAACTAAAAGGATTATTTCTATTATTTAAAATATTTAGTTTTACACTTGCTAGATCATAATTAAATATCTCAATATCTCAATGAAATAGCAAAAATCATCTTAATTTCCTTGTCTCAATTCCATAAGATCCAAATAAAAAGTACATTAGTAATAAGGTTCTAAACTTCACAAGATTTTGTCACAAGAATTCATAAACTGCATAAACAAAGGTGAAATAATACATAAAAACAATGGAAAATATTACAGTAATTTAAATGGATATGTTAAAATTATTTTTGCAGAACTTTAGCTCGGGCTGTTAGTTCCTTTACACGATTTCTGAGTCGATCAGGATTGCAGAAGAAATCAACAAATACCTGTCTTTCCCATCCCACCTCATGTGGATGATGCTTCACAATCTGCAAGACCAAAAACAATTTAATTTGAATTTTTTTTTTCTTCTAATATGTTATTGAACATTGCAAGAATGTCTTCTAGTGTTATAGTTTACTAGCTGCGGTTCGAGTTAGGGTTGAGAACGAGTTGAGTTCGAGTGAGTCGGCTTTATGCTCAAAATGAAAGTGAATTGAACTAATTTCAAGCAAACCATATCCTAATAAAAAACAGAGCTAAACTGATTTTAAATAAATCTAACTTTCTTCAAGTCCATTCTAAGGCTTCGTTTGGGACGGCTTTTTTATTGCTTTCTAAAACGAAGTTTTAGTACAAAAATAAAAAATTTTGTACTAAAACTCCGTTTTAAAAAGCAGTAAAAAAGCCGTCCCAAACGAAGCATAAGGCTTAGCCTTCGTTTGGGATGGCTTTTTTGTTGTTACTTGAAGCAATTTTTTCGTACAAAACTTTAAATTTTTATACTAGAAAGCTTCATTAAGAAGCAACAAGAAAGTCTCCAAAACGAAGGGGATGACTTCTTACTGCTTTCTAAAACAGTTTTATAGTACAAAAATTTATAGTTCAAGAAATATTTGAACAAGAAAACTGCTTTAAAAGCAGTGAGAAAGCCGCCCCATACAAAGCCTTAGTTTGGAACTGCTTTTTTATTGCTTTCTAAATAAGCTTTCTAGTACAAAAATTTTTTAAGCAAAAAAAAATTGTCTAAAAAGTTGTTATATAAAACAATAAGAAAACTATCCCAAACGAAAACTAATACAATTTATACCAGCATATATTCTTATGTGTATATAAGAGAGAGAGAGAGAGAGAGAGAGAGAGAGAGAGAGAGAGAGAGAGAGTGTTTTCAATTTGATTAATAAATTTTCAAACATAATTGAAATAAATCGATTCAACTAGGGATTATCTAGTGAGTTTTGAATTTCAAGCATAACTGTCAGCCTTAAAAATGTCCAGATGCGCTATCTTAAAGTAATGGCAGCCGTTTTATCTAAAACCTTAAAAAAATTTGCTTATAGGAGACAATGAATCACGTGGTTGTTGACTTTTCTTAATATACCATACGAATTTCTTCAATCAGGGGACAACGAATCACGTAGTTGCTGATTTGTTTTTAATAAACTACTTGAATATCTTCATTATTAAATATTTATAGAGGAATAAAATTACCTCAGCTTTCTGTCGGTGTGCCTCTGTTACTTCTTCAACAGAAACAGAGAGATGAGAGTTCACCTTGTCCATTTCTTCCAGTTCTCGCATTAAAGGCTGAAATAAATACCAGAAAATTAGAGTTTGAACGCAATAATTCAGGAGAAAAGTAAATATAACAAAGGGAAGAAAATTAGTTTTAATTAATACTCTTAAAACATTAAGAAATTAAAAAAAAAATAACTACAAATACATTTAATTTTTTCTATAAATTGCTTATGATAGTATTTAGAGACGAGACGATTTAATCACATAAAACGTCAGCCTTTTTATGGCTTGATTAAGAGAGTAGATTTATTAAATTTGGCCTATTTTAAGAAAAGTAGAGGTAAACCTCACAATATTTGATTAGAATGTATTAGAAATGACATTTTCTTATTAGATTTAAATGAGAATTTGATTCTTAATAGAACACAATAGAAAAAAATAATTCATGTAGTTGACCCTACATAGTAGGATAAAGACTTGTTGTTGTTGTGTTGTTGAGCATTGAGGTTTTAAGCTGTCAAAATGCTTTGCCATATTGATATTTAGAAATAAAAAAGAAGCAATGAATGAGGGCTATAGTTTAAAACATACAAAAGACATAAAAGTGCATCATAAGAAAAAATGTAATTAAGCTTGAACAAGATAAATATACAACTAAAAGGCTATAATTTGAATGGGAAACTCTACAGATTGCATAATTGCAATATCTTGAACAACAACAACATCATCATCAAGCCATTATCCCATTACGTGGGGTCGGCTACATGAATCTTTTTTCTCCATTGTGCCCTATTAAAAGTAAAATTCTCGTTTAAATCTAATAAAGAAAGGTCATTCCTAATATTTTCTAACCAAGTCTTTTAGGTCTGCCTCTATCTTTCTTAACATAAGTCAAATTTAATACCTCTACTCTCCTAACCAGGTCATCGGAAGGCCGCTGTTTTATCTGACCAAACCATCTAAGGTGACTCTCTCTAATCTTATCTTCTATAGGAGCTACTCCAACATTTTCACGTATATGCTCATTTCGTATCCTATCTCTAAGGGTAAAGCCACTCATCCACCTGAGCATCCTCATCTCTGCCACACTTAACTTAGTATTATACTTCTCTTTTAATGGCAAACATTCGGCACAATAAAGCATTGCAGGCCTCACCACCATCTTATAGAATTTTCCCTTAAGTTTGAGGGGTACTTTCCTATCACACAACAAGCCCGATGCATTCCTTCACTTCAACCATCCAACTTGAATTCTGTTGATAATATCCTCATCTATTTCATCATCACTCTGAACAATAGATCCTAGATATCTAAAACACGTACTCTTATTAATGACGTGATCGCCCAAAATCACAATCCCCTCACTAGGTCTATTACTACTAAAATTACACTCTATATATTCCGTTTTAGATCTACTCAAGCGAAAACCTTTAGATTCTAAGGTTGACCTCCATAATTCAAGTTTACCTTCAACTCCCTCTCTAGTCTTATCAACAAGAAGAATATCATCAGCAAAAAGCATACAGCAAAGTACATCCTCTTGCAAATGTCTAGTGAGAACATCCATGAATAAAGCAAAAAGATATGGGCTTAACGCAGATCCTTGATGTAACCCAACCAAAATAGGGAAATACTTGGTCAAACCACCTTGTGTTTGAACACAAGTAATAGCTCATGCCTACATCTCTTTAATGATTTGAATATAAGAATTATTAACACGTTTCTTTTCAAGAACTCTCCATAGAACTTCTCTTGGAACTTTATCGTATGTTTTTTCTAAATCAATAAATATCATATGTAGATCATCCTTATTTTCTCTATATTTCTCCATCAAACCTCTTAATAAATGTATGGCTTCCATAGTCGACCTACCCAGCATGAATCCGAATTGATTTTGAGAAACATTAGTATCACGCCGCAACCTATGCTCCATAACTCGTTCCCATAGTTTTAAAGTATGACACATTAACTTAATTCCTCTATAATTTGCACAATCTTGTGCATCACTTTTATTCTTAAAAATAGAAATTAACACACTCATTCTCCATTCAATTTGGCAGTATCGAACAAGAAATATATATAGTATATATATATATGGGCTAAAACATGGGCTAGGGAGGAAAAAGTGCCGATTTTGAATCACGATTTACACTATACAGGACGTAGCTTCAATTCGAGCCAAATTCAATTAAGAAAAATAGATGGTCTCAACTAATTTTTGATCTAATGAGACAAATTCCTAGTCCACCATACAAAAGCATACATAAACAGATTTGTATATAATATATAAATGCATCCATACTTCAATTCAGATTTAAAAAATACAAATATATGTAGGTTACGCATTCAAGCAAATACATTTGCATACAATCTCGAGCTAGCTCAATCCAAACCAAGTTTTCTCCGAGCCGGGTTTGGCTTATTAGTCGGTTCATTTCTTTGATCCAAGTAAAAAACCTAGTTGATTTTCAACTAATTTTTTATCTTTGAGCTAAACTTACAACTCTACCAAGAAATAATCACAAGATGAATTTTAGAGCAATCTCAGGGATCTTCCATGGAAATCATTGGCTAAGCATACAGGTTGATCCCAGGAACTACGCCTGACATTGTTGTAAAAACAGTAAAATCGTGAACAGAAATATATTTGTCAAACTTTTTCAAGGTTTCTATGCTATCAGCTGGACAAAGACTTGGAAACATTCATGAGAAGGTGACAAAAAGCACAACAAATATCTAATTAACATGTAATATACCCGAGGAGTTAATAATGGCTCTGCAGTTGTTGATGATGCAAATAAAAGCTGCTCCAAAACTTGAATAAGACTGCACCTGTTAATGAAAAGAACAACAAAAATGAATGCTCTTCAAGCATTTTGGCGAAAGAAAATGCTATCTTTGTATTTAAAGTTAAAAACAAACTCAATTCAACATGACAATTTTAGCAAGGGATTACTCCAATAATAGTAAGCTAAAAAACAATTTTTTTCTACAGAATGTTAATACTGGGAGAATAGGAATGAACTGTTGAAGTATATGTCGACTCGGTATGATTTAAATGATTAAAGGTGCTTTAAAGATCAAGCTCACAATTTGACCTTGGTTCTAAAGAGCTAGATTTAAGGAGACTAGGAGAGTAAAGGAGTGCTGATGTGATACATGCATGGAGTTACAAAAGATTGACAAGAGAATTTATTAAAAGTCAACCTTCATAAAGTTATGCATCAAATAAAAGTAAGTTGTTTAAAATTCGCAGTCTTCCACTTGCTTAGGCAAAGAAATACATGAAGATTGTCCAAGACACTCTCAATCAAATACAAAGGCAAACGTAATGTAATAGCTTATAACACAAATCCAAAAGTTAATATTGAGATGTCCATCTTGAGGATTTAGTCTCTCTCTACGATTCTAGGCTTAGCGGAGGAAGATATTCCACACTAGAAGTGAGATGCCCACTAGGAATGATGAGCCGAGGAGCTTGGTTGTTGAGAAGGTAGCCGGAGTTGGAGGAGGCACGGAGTGTCCGATGAGGAACCACAGGGTTCTTGGTCGTTGAAGCTCGATGGTCTTGGCAAGACAATAAATGATGCGGTTGACGTAGCGTTCTACTGTGCCGTCGTACTCCCAATCCAGTTCGTAGAAGGGCAAGAGTAGGATGTCGATCTCACCTTGGGCGTTGTAAGCAAAGCCGTGATCACCTTCTGGATTCGCCATGCATTCTTGTTGGGAGATGAAGGAGCACCATTGGAGAGAAGAGGGAGAGGAGAGGTGGAAGTGGCGGTTAGGGAGGGGGATGGGCTTGGTCGTGAGCTAGAGGGAGAGGGAGGAGGTGGGCCGTGAGGGTGGACGGGTTGGGGCTCGGGTGAGGGTGACTAGGGGCGGGTGGGCTAGGTAGAGGGAGGAATAAACCTGAATTTAATTTCAGGTTTCCAAATAAAGAGAGGATTAATTTCAAATTCAAAATTTTAAATTTGAAATTAGGCTAGGAGGGAAGAGGACTAATGGTGTATTAATGGGAGAGAGAGAGAGAGGGTGGGGTGGCCGGCCATATAGGGAGGAGAGAGGGGCTTGGGATTTAAATAAGTTGGGCCCAAGGGATATTAAATAAATTCTAATCAAATTTGATTTTAATTTCAGATTTGATTACATTTAAAATAACTTCCCAATTTGGTTTATAATGAGAGGGAAAAGTTTGAATTTCAAAATAGGTTTAAATTCCCTTAAATCACTTTCCTAAACAAAGAAAGATTAATTAGGAAAGTAATTTTAATCTAGAGGAATTTGAAATAAAAAAAAAGGTTGGGTCAAGGGGAGAGCCGGCGGCAAGGTGGGAGGCCAAGGGGCGACGGGTTGGAACCGGCGGGCTGGCTGCCGGCCATGGTAGCTGGGAGGGCCGCCGGTGGCTGGATCGGCCAAGAGAAGCCGGCGGTGGAGCTATTGGGGCGGTGGGGATTGAGAGAGTGGTGATGCTTCGGTTAGGTAGGGGAAGAAGATGGGTGTAGGGGAAAAGGAAAATTTAGAGAGCTACAAACCTCAAGTACCACCTCCTCAAGAACTCACAAAGAGATCCTCAAGTAACACCTCCTCAAGAACTCACAAAGAGATCTTGGGAATTTTCACGAACTCACAAAGAGATCAACAATAAGAAAATTTCATTCATCAACATTAACGATACAATAGAGGAGACCATAATATATAGGCCTAAAGAAAAAACAAAAAATACAATGACACAAATGCCCCTGGGGCTACAACTCAAGACAACTTAAAGAAAGGGTACAATCGGGAATATCAAATAATACATAACATCAAAATAAAACTAAGCATCAAAATAAAGGCTGTGGATCGTGGCCATCGATTTGCGCCTCCTACGCTGATATACTCGTCGAAATGTTTGTCGATGTCCTCATCAAGTACCGAACCAACAAAAACATGTTAGCTATAGAGCAGAGATCTTCATCGACTTTTTTTCTGCAGGAAAAGAGGCATCTCTCTGATTCCTTATATCAGCCAAAAGTCTCATTCATTTACCATTGTGGTTGATGTGATACGTTCAAGAATTGCACATGAAATCCATTAAGATTCACAAAGTTTACTCAAGTAAGATTAGGCCTTTCGTAACTTAAGATTCAAGCATTATCCATTGAAGAAATATTATGATAAACAATTTCAAGCTAGTGTTTAGGCACAATTAATAAATGAATCTCAAAAGTTCACAACAAAACAAATGCGGAAAATTAATAAAATCCACGACTAATGTTTAGAAATTTCACAATGAATACCTTGATCACTCACACTCAATTCGGGTTAACGGGAGAAGGCCTTTAGCAAACTCAACGATGCCACGAAGATGGTGGCCACACCAATGGCCTTTAGCCACGGAGAGGTTGACGGTGACGAGGAGGGCGTGAACGCTTGGCTTTCGAGACTCCAAGTGTGCTTTAAAAATTGTCGGTCGTAGATGCTTGCAAGGATCGGGATGACTCTCTCCAAGTACTCGTCCACGGTAGTTTCGTCTTCAAATCATACGTCAAAGCACGGCGATCGCAAGATGTTAATGCTTCCGTCGGCGTTGAAGACTAATCCCCACTCAAACTCCGGATCCGCCATTCAACATTGAGGTGACGGTTGAATGACGTCGTCTTCTTCCCTTGCTCCCAAATGCTATGACAACAAAACAGCCTTGGCAGGAAGAGGAAGAAACGGCCAAGGGTGGGGAGAGAGAAGGGGCGGCGGGCTTGGGGTGAGCAACAATAGGTTAGATGAGAAGGAGGAGGAATTTACTTAATTCTGAAATTAACTTCAGATTTAAGTAAATTTGGAGGGAAATTTCTCTTTGAAATCAATTCGATTTCAAATGCAAAGAGGCATTAAAGGGGGAATTAATGGTGAAACCCCCTATGGAGGCCGGCGGCATTATGAGAGGGATTAGGGGAAATTAGGGAGGAGGTATGCTCTTTCCAATTGGGTCGATGCCACCTAGGATGAAAATTAATAACTCCACATGTCATGGGATTTGATTTAAATCAATCATGAAACTTTCCTTTTTTAGAGGAATAAAAAATGGGAAGTTTTTGAATTTCAAAATTTTGAAATTCAAAACTTGTAACTCCCTTCTTTAATACTAGGCAATAATCAAGGGGTCATTATGATGATTTAATTCATCATCATAGCTTGAGCAAAGGGTGGCCGGTGGGTTGACACCGCCGGGGTGACTGGACAGCAGGGGGCCGGCGGGCTATGGGGAGGCTGGGGGGGCGGATTTTGAGGAGGTGGCCGGACGGAGAGGGGGGGGGGGGGGGAAATGTCAGCGGTCTGGGATGGATTGGAAGGGGTCGGCTGCAGGATTTAGAGAGGGAGGAGGGGAGGATCGGGTGGTGGAACGGGATGAAGGGGAGAGGAAAAACAGCAAACAAGCAAGATAAAACCAAGAGCTCACCGTGGTGGGCTGTTGGGTACTTCGGGTGGAGCCTCTCCAAGGCCTCCTCTCTTTCTCTCAAGCTCTCAAGCAAGAAGACAAAGAAGAAATTCAGAAATTTTCATTAATCAATCATTAACCATAATACAACATGAAATGACCTATATATATGTCCCAACACAAAAGGAAATACAATGACTCTTTTGCCCTCGGGGCTACACTCATGACTCAGCTTATACTAGGGGTACAATAGGAAATAAAAAGAAAAATGCATAAAAGAAATACATAAATAACTAGAAATATAAACTCTGAATCGCGGCCGTCGATCTGCGCTGTCTACGGCGATACACATGTCTGAACCTCTGGTCGATGTCCACATCAGTGGTTATCATTACTAAAAACTTCGATGTTTTGTTGATTTAATTTTGCAGGAAAAGAAAAGGCTGATCTAATTTTAGATAGCATAATAACCTTTATATATGAGATAGATCATTTTCTATGAAAAATATAAAACTACGAAGAAATTGAGAGTTCCCCAAACAGAGATCCCGAATAATTTAAATGAACATAGGAGAATCAAGGAATTTAGTTGAATGTATATTTGATTGAGCATGAATTACTTAACGTATCATTTTTTTATTGAACTATATTAGCATAACTTCAATGATAACACTTATTTAGATTTATTTTCCTCAAAGGCAAGTCAAATGTTGGCTTATAATATATAAAACCACTGGAACTCTTTTTGAATTAAGCATAACATAGTTCTTCCGTCATTTGAGGGATTAGAAGGCTTAATCCCATCAAGAGATCATTAGAATTCTCTCTAAGTGCCAACTAAAAAGCAACCATGACAATAAAATGAATTTCAAAAAATTGTTGCTCAAGTTAAAATGCAAAATGGTAGCAACAATATTTCAGCTGCCACTTCTTCATCCAAGACATGTGCTTTAAATATTAGTGCTCTTGCACCATAATTCTAGAATTTAGATTAAAAAACAAGAAAACAGAATATATTGCATCATGTAAAAGTACTAATTAAATTGGCATCAAGATAAGGAACTATTCACGACTTCAAATGTAAAAGATGACTTGTTGAAGAAACCTACACTTCTCACATTTAGAAATGCTTACTAAAATATAGCGCAGGCAATAATGATATTTATGTATTAATAAATTACACTGAAGGATGCACCTCATTTACCGGTGTCTGTTGTGGCGTTTGCATATATAGGAATGTGTCCTAAGTTACTTACAGTTCATTAATGCATCTTCTCCGGTCTTCAGGGAGAGAATTCTCAAGTTCTAACTGGAGAAGAATGCAAATCAGATCTTACAGCTGAAATCTGCTGAATAATTCCATGGGCTGACACATAAGTTGGCAATGAAGCTGGAGAATCTATAAGGAAAAAAAGATAACTTTGTAAAGAAAAAACTTTAAAAAACATATTCCCAGCATTGAGGAAAAGTAAGTTCATGATAGTACTGGAGTAAATGCTGAGAAGATCACGGACACCATGGAGGAAAGTGTCACGATCATCAACTGCGCCTTGCTCTCGTACTTCTGAGGCTGCTTGAATTAAAGACCGACAATGGCCCTATGATAAAGATAAATCTTAGCATACGGTATTTGTGAAACAAATTTTGCAAAGTTGACCGACTGCAAAATAATAAAGAGTAGAGTACAATGCAAAATGTCATAAGATTTACACAAGTGAACTGTAGTCAAAAGTATAAAAAGAGAGACTTCAAATGACAGAATATTGGCACCATGACCAATGCGCCCACAGTAAGGAGGGGGAGAAAAAGCTAAAGCCTCAATCTGACCTATAAAAAGATCACAATTTTATGTCCATTAGATTTTAATTGTAAAACCCACGATGAAAATTAACGCCTTTGATCTTTAATCTATCCTAGAAGACAGCAAGGAATCAAATTCTTGAGGTTCTGTGGTAGCATAGTTTGGCTTCAAGTTATGGGAAATCATAAAAGGCATGCCATAGAATTTAATCAAGACAAAAAAAAAAAAAAGTTTTATCGTCTTGCAAAATTTTTGAAAATAATAAACCTTGGGTGTAGCCTGAGCAAGAGGCTTTCTTAAGGGTTATGGAAGGGGTTGACGTGTCGTGATAAAGCCGTCTAAACCTTGCATTGCAAAAAGATTATTTACGTGATTCTTGCATTGCGTAGATACTTTTCATGACTCTAAATTGTGGGAAAAAAAAATAAACACTCAATTGTCTCAGTGTACTAGTATCCCTAATGAAAGGAAGTTACCCAACTTGCTCAGATATGAACTGTGTTTGTGCGCATGCATGAATATTCTAGTTAAACCATTACTTACATGTATGCTTGTTTGAACAATGTGAAGCCCCTATAACTATGTCATGTTGTCATTCTAATAAAATTTCTCTCCAGATGACTGTATATAGGATCTAGAATCATACAAGCAATTGTCTTATCCTACATATGATCAGGAACCATCCATACAATTAGGTTTGTACCCATGCATGTATGATTGCACATTTTAGTTGTTCCGGCTCATTCTCCAATGAATTTTTATAGTGATTATTATATATTATATATATATATATATTATATATATATATATATATATATTATATATATATATATATATATATATATATATATATATATATATATATATATATATATATATATATATATATATATATATATAGATATGTGTGTGTGTGCTTGGTGTTTCATAATTTGAGAGCAATATGTTGACTTGGGCATAATACTTATGACTTAAATTCCAACTAAAGATGACACAATGGAAAATGACTTAAACAACAAAAGCCTCTCTTATAGAAAATATTTCATTTTGCCATTATAAATCGTGGGAGAGAAATAGTGTAATGACCTTAAATTTATTTTCCCTAATTCCAGGAATTTGGCTGGTTGAGTGCCGCAATGCCCGGTTAGCACCATAGTGGCATTGAGCTCTCCAATTTTTTGGAATTTGTGGGAGTGCTGCGGTCCAAAGTCTGGACTTCTATTTTCTAAATAAAACACCTAAAACCATTATTAATAAAACCCTCACCCCCCTCTCCCCTCGCCTATTCCATTATCTTGATCAGATTAGAAGAGAGAGAAAGGGAGAGAAAAGAAGAGAGGAAGAAAGAGGAGAGAGAAAGCAGGGTTCGGGCCGATATTTTTCGTCGCTCCTATTGGGATAAGTGTTCTAATAGTGGTACGTAACCCGAATCCTATATTTGTTTTCAACAATTTTGATTTTTCAGTCTCTCCTAAAATTGATTTAAAATGTAATATATTTCATTTTAGTAATTTTCCACCGCGTAACTTTTATATGCGTTAGATATGTTTATCTTGAGCATTTTGACTGGTCAATATTGAAATTCACAGGGTGATTTTGTTTATATGTCATTTTAATTGAAATGAGTAGTATAATGTTGAGTATAAAATGATAAAGATCAGTATATTGCTAATGGACATGAAATACATGATATGTATATATCTACTATTCATTTAGTCAAATATGTACTTTTGGCATAAAATGTGTATACTGATGAGTAGCGATAATTGCATTGGATGCACATGATGTTTGTTTTTATAATTTACATAACGTAAAATGTGTGCAAAGAAAGCTGAGTGGAAATTATAGACTGATTTAGGTTGACTAGATGCATGTTATCCTATACAAGATGGTGGGCTAACAGACTTTCTTTTAAATAAGGTTTGTGGATTAATCTTAATAAGTGATATGAAAAGTGAGGCATAAAGAGACATGATTGATATGATATGATACGTTAACGGGCATATGTAATATGAAACTTGTTTTTGGCAATAAAACTGATATGATTGAGACTGATTCCTATAGGATTGGATATAGAAAAAACACCACAAGTAGTCATGTGTCTGATCTTGCCTGCATATGTACATAATATGAGCATCAACATGACATAATATGATATGCACATGGTACACTATATGATTGATATGGATACATGATATGATTGACAAGAAAAGGTTGATAAGAATGATACAACGACATACGATAGACATAAACTACATGATATATACGATACATTGTATTTACAAATAATACAGTACATGATATGTGTGTATTGACACTGTACAACATGCATATAACAGATGTAGAATACTTTTTTTTTAATTATGATGGAGTAGGAAGGCGCGAGTAATAGATGAAGAATACTTGTTTGATATGATAGGTATAATAATGTACATGAAACAACATATAGACTATCTTATAACTGATAGATATATGAAATGACAACATATATAACCTTTATATGACTACAAAACCCTAAATTCAAATTACATTGTTGTTAATGATTTCGATTGTTTGTATAAAATAGCACTGTACTTATTGACTGCTACATGTTTTCAAAGTTACATGTTTATATTGATATAGATTAAATGATTACGCATATTGTTTTTACGTTGTGCATTGATTTCAATTATAAGTTTCTATAACTTACTGAGTTGTTATCTCACTTTGTGATTTTACTTTCTTTTTTTTCAGAAATGGGACAAGATCCAGTAGAGTGAGGCTGATCAGGTTTCAAGTTTTTCATTTTCTGCATTTTGGCTTTATTCTATTGTAGTCGGGAGTAGGGGTGTAAGTGAGCCAACCCGACTCATGAGCCCACTTGAGCTCGACTCGTTAACGAGCTCGCGAGTCGAGCTTTATCGAGCCACGAGTTCGAATTTGAGCTTATAATCGAGCTTAGAGAGGCTTGACTCGGTAACTTGTCAAGCTACTCGATTTAACGAATATATAAGTTTTATAAAGGTAAAAGCCCTAAATTTTATCACGTGAGTTAGTTTCGTGTCTTCGTGCCCTAGAGCGGATTGGAGATGCCTGTGAGCAGGACTGCGGGAGAGCTTTCTCCTTCATGTGTCCTAGAAGCGACGGGCCGTCCACGAAAGAAGCTTTAGGATCGCACAGTCGCACCAAACGGGCCGACGATGAGAGGCTAAAGGTTCTTAGGTAAAGACTTCTTGATCGATTCTTCCTTCTTTTAGATTGTTTGCGCAGATTGTTTCATTTTTTCGAGTAATGCTTCTTCCTCTTTCTTCCATTTCAGACAGGTTTGAAATTCGACTTCTCTGTTCGTAATGCTTGAATCCTGAACAGCTGAAGCTACTGAACCGACCTATTGGCCATTCTCTTCTCAGTTCCTTTGCTTCACACTTTCTGGAAGAACTCTTAATCAGGTATGTCCTTATGATTTGTGCTTGTTGCCTTATGGTTTGTCTTTTCTGCTTCACACTTTATGAATGAACTCTTAATTGACTTCCTCTTTCTTCTCTTCATTCTTTCAACCAGTTCATATCATTATGAGGATTTTCTTCTGTGTCATGCTTAATAAGCTCCGAAAGATCCGTTTTTTCCTAGCAAAAAAAAAAAAATTATTTTTTGCAAAATAGCAGAAAAGAAATATCACGTCTTGATTTCTCCCTCGGTCTGTTTTTTCCCCTCATCACATGTCCCACCTTATCTTTAGTAAAATGAGGCCGAGCAACTATTACTTGGTGGCCGAGACCTCAGTCGTTTTCTAGAACCTGTTTAATTGTTCATGGTCCATCTCTGAATTTTAAAATTATATTAAAAAATTAGGATTTTTGCTTAATATCTGCCCAAATTTGTTCGTTTGAGATTAGATCCGATTAGTCTTATAGTTAATAACATATTTGTTTGCTTGATTTTCCATGCACGATGGTGTCTCCTAACATGTGGTTTATGAAGTCTTTAAATCTTTTTTCTTATGTAGATGTTCTTGAGCTTTGTGGTTTTAATTTCCAAGTCAAAGATCTGAATTTTCTTAGATCGTGCTTGAGATTTTTGACAAACTGTTGTTATGCTTCTCTATTTTAATATGTTAAAATTATTTCGTAGCATGTCAACACCAGTTAGCATGGAAGGGGATAATATTGAGCCCGCAAACATTGAGATTAGAAGACTTGATGATCACCTTCACTCTTATATTCATAGTGAACCTGTGAATGAGAATGATACACCCAATGATAACAAAGACATTAATGAAGAGGTAGAATGGTGGACTAACGAAAATCTAGTTAATGAAGCTGATGATATTACAGCAAGAAAGAAAAGGAAGAAAATATTTAACGTTTGGGATGAGTTCAACGAAGTTATATTCTTCCTGATGGGCAAAGAAAGGAAGTGTGTGCATTGTAAAAAACAACTAGCTATAGGAGTTACTGGTGCAACCATCCAATTCAAAAGACATTTGGATTGTTGTGTTGCTAGGATTCGTGGCTTAAAAAGCAGAAAATTCCGCATTTTCAACCAACAACTATAGAGAACTCATTTACTCAGAGCAGTCAGAAGATGGAATGTTGGCCCCCTTTAAGTATGACCATAAAAAAAGTTTGAGAGATGATAGCACATTACATATTGATTAATGAGAAACCTTTTTCGATTGTTGAAGAATTCATATTCAATTTAATTTTAAAGTCTATGTCACCTTTTTTATGAAGTATTCATGAGCAACAACACGCAATGATGTGATGCAAGTGTATGATAAAGAGAAAAAAAAAGCTGAAAAATGCTTTGAAGAGCATTAGCAAAATTAGTTTTACTACAGATTTATAAAAATAAAAAAAATCAGAGAATTTCATAATGACAATGACAACTCATTACATTGATTCACAATGGAGGTTACAAAAGCGAGTTTTAAGCTTTTGCATTTTCCACTACCACATATAGCCACTAAAATTGTTGCTACCTTTTATAATGCTCTCTTTGTAAATGAGGATAAGGTATTTACTATATCAGTTAATAATGCATCTAATAATGATAGGACAATGAAGCTTTTAAAAGATAGTTTCAAAGCAAAGAAGTTAATCTTTGGTGGAAGATTGTTTCATGTGCGTTGTTGCACTCACATATTAAACTTAATGGTGCAGGATGGTGTAAAGAGCGTTCAGTGCATCATTGATAGGATTAGAGACACTGTGAGCTTTATTAATGCATCTGAAGCCATTAGTCAAATTTTTTGAAATTGTTTAACAATTACAATTGCCCACTAGAAAGTTAGTAATAGATTGCCCAACACGCTGGAACTCAACTTACTCGATGTTGAAAGTGACACTGCAGTTAAGGGAAACTTTTTTCTTATATAATGAAAGAGAAGTTGCATATATTGCTTGTCCAACAGAAGAAGAGTAGAATAAAATTGAAAAGTGTGTGATATTCTGGGTTTCATTAATGAAGCGATTGATATTATTTCAGGAACAGATTACCCAATAGTAAATTTGTTTCTTTCACAAATCTGTACAATAAAGGTGTTGGATGAGGGTGCAATTTCAACTGATTACTTTATTGTAGAGATGACTAAACAAATAAAAAATAAATTTGATAAATATTAGGGTGAATGTAACCTCCTCATGGCATTTGGCGTAGTGATTGGATCCAAGAATGAAGTTTATTGTTATTGAGTTTGCTTACCCTATGATATATCCTGTAGAAGAGAGCATGAGGAATGTGGCACATGTAAGAAGTCTGCTCTATGAGATTTACGAGGAATATGTCACAAGTTATGAAGCAGAAGTTGATGGTATTAGCAGTATTATAGGAGGGGTTCAAGGTGCACAAACAGTTCATGTAAAAGTGCAGATCATCTGTCTAACTCTAAAAAATATAGTAGTTTGCAAGATTTTACATCTTATGTTTCATCCAAAACAAGCATAAGACCTATAAAATCTGATTTAGACAACAACTTGAAAGATGGCTTAGAACTTTGAAATGAAGGGCAGAAGTTTGATGTGATAACATGATAGAAAAACAATCAAGCCAAATATCGTGAACTTTGTAAAAAATATCATGTTGATATTTTATATATCCCTATTAGTACAGTAGTTTCAAAGCCCACATTCAGTGCTGGAGAAAGAATAGTTGATACATATCAATCAAAATTAGGGGTCGACACTATATAAGCTCTTCTATGAGGCTCCAACTGTAAAACCTGAAATTGACGATCGTAGGCGTCACACGCTTTTCGATGCGTCGCGATGAAAATTAAGTGAAAAATCAATATCATCGGAATTCAACGGAATAAATTTTATAAAATTCTATGCAAAATTTGGAGCAAATTGGTATATAGAATCTATATTTAATTTCGTTTAATTTGGGAGATAAAAATGTTAGAAATCTCATAATACCCAAAATACCCCTAGTAAGTATTAAAACGGAGATGTTTTAAGTGAGGGAAAATTGGTATTTTGGAAATCCCTAAGTAATAGAGCCTTTAAGGGACCGAACTCTATTCGGTCCCTCATTTGCTCGTGCGACCAAAAGGAGGCTGAGGCGAGAGGGAGGCGTACGGACGAGAGGCTAGAACGGCAACTTCGGCGGCGGTTTCCAGCGAGGGGATTTGGGGAAATCGTAGAGGAGACTAAGGGGAAGGAGAATGTATGTTAAATTTAATCATTCTCCATCTTATCTCAAAGATTTTAGAAGAGAAAAATTAAGGTTTTCTCCAAACTTATTTTTCTTTCAAAATTCCTTAACAAAGATGTTTCTTAATGGTGTTAGGAAGATATTTATGGAATTTAATTTAAGTTTATAAAAATAATTTTGAGATTTGAAAATTAAGATTTTTTCTAAAATTTAGATTTCTTAAAGTGCTTTCACAAAAATGATTTCTATGGATCTTAGGAATGTTTTTAAAATCAAATTTTGAGTTTTTTTAAGAATTTGCATTTTTTTTATTTTTCTTATTAAATAATTCCGAAAATATTTAAGATAATTATTAAATAAGGTTTTGGGAAAACTTTGGCAAGATGATTTGATGAAATTAATAAATTTAGAATTTTTAATAAATCTGAAAATTTAATTAATTTTATTTTAATTAGAAAATTAGTGAATGTTTATTTTGGGTAAAATATGGATTTAAAAAAAATTAGGGTAATGTAATAATTAGGGAATTACTTAATTTCGAAAATATAAATTAAATTAATCTTTTAATGAAAACATGATATGATTAAGGTTGGGTGACAATGTTTGCTTTTATATTTAGATGTCGACTAAAAGGACGCTAGAGATTGTTTACGTTACTTGCGATGTAGGTGTTTGTATTTAAATTAAGTTCATGAATTTAAATTAAGTTAATATTGAAATTTCAAATGTTATGGTTATTGAAGAAACATTCACATGTTAATGCTTATGAATTTTTCTTTTTTCTTCATTTTCATATGTAATCCATGTCATTGTATTTATTCTTAAAATTTGTAAAACAAAAATTCAAGGCATAACTAATACCAAATTATATATGAAAAATTTTGAATAACAAATAATTTTATGAATAATTTTAGTCTCTTTGATATATATAAATATTATGATTTGCATGTGCATGATAATTCAGAGTACCAAATGGTCAAGGGGTTCGATGGAGTCAATAGTAAAGAGGTTCTACGAAGACAATGGTAAAGGGGTCTTCGGAGCCAAATAGTAAAGGAATGGCCAAAAAACTTGACTGTGTACCTGATCAATACAAAATTTTTGATACTTACAAGACGAATGCTTATTATATATTATGTTTATGTATTTTATGTATTTAATGAAAAGACTATAAATGAGAAAGGAAAAGTTTATGAAAGTTTATGGAAAAAGAGAGGAAAAATGTTTAAAGGAATAGCTTCTAAAGAACTGAATATGAAAAAGTATTATGATTTATGCCTAGCAATATTTATTATGATCTTTTATTGTTTTAATTTCATGCTTAATGACATGTTTAAAATTATTTCATGAATTTAAGATAAATGCTTACACCTGTTGAGCATTGGCTCACCCTACTTTTGGGAATATTTTTTAGGAGAAACTGATAGTAAGTGATGTTAAGACGACAGTTTACCTACCGTCATAGAGGACCTCGGGATGTCAGGTTTTTATATTTTCCGTTATGAGTTGAGTCAGTGGTTGTAATGTGGAGTATGTTGGTGTATTATGTTTATGATTTTAGTGGTTGTATGTTTTGATAAAATTGTTGGAAAACTTTCAGTTGGATATTTAGTGACTTTTTCTTAAGTTGTATGAATAATATTTATGTTTATGCCTTTTATGAAATGAAACTGTTATGATTTAAATGTTACATGTGTTTTTCCGTACGACTGTTTGTTCCCGCCTCATTAATTTGAACTAGCCGGGCCGGGTCGTGACACAAACTGGGTTCATTGCCATTATGGTTTGAAGGAAAGGGTTAAGATAATAATGGTAATTACGTTATATACCAAACACTTACATACAAACATTTAATTATCTTTTATTTTGTAGGAGGAAGAACAGGATGATGAGGTGGAGATTTCCTTACCAATTACATATAAAGTTATGAGGTCAGAAATATAACCCTAACTTATTTATGTTGTCATGAAGATTTGCATGTATTAGCTTAGCATTTTGGAATGTTGTACTTATGTTGTCTGTTATAGTCATGGAAGCGATTTAAGGGTGATAAATTGTTTGATTGCTGCAGCTTCATAAAAAATTTGTGGCTCGTGTTGTTCTGCTTCAGATTGCATTCAGACCGCATGTTGTTGTTGCAGGTAAATAGAAAATATGTTTTAAAAAATGATAATATTTTTTCTGTTTATAAAATATACAACTTTTATGGATTTTGAAGATGGTCTTAGAGTTAAAATTCATTTTAACTTTCAACTATACCCAATCAAATGCACTTCATTCCAGAATCAAATGCCCTATTTATGGATCTCAATGCTTCCATTACCACCGCTGAGGAATGAAGTGCAGTGAATTTTTTACATTCAGGAATTCCTAAAATTCATGTTTCATAGCAGTGAAGTATTTGTTAAATTAATTTGATTTCATTCAGACGTTTTTAGTTATTTGTTAAATAAATTTGATTTCATTCAGAAGTTATTTATTATACAATTTTCAGGTATGTTTAAATAAATTATATTTTTATATAATTTGTTGATCCTAATTTTCAGGAATGTTTTAATGTTCAATGGTGCTAAAGCAGAAAAATTTTGAAGGCTGAAATATGAAACTTCATAGAAAAGAGTGCTTGAAGATTGTGTCTCTATTAACTTATTTGCTTCATTATGAAACTTTCTCAAAGATTGTAATATTTTGAGTTAGATATGCTGGAATGGTGTGATGATGTACTAAAGTAGTAAATTTTAAGTTTTATTTTGCTTTGCTTTGCTCTATTTTTTTAGTTTGATGTTTATTTATTTTATTTATAATTTATTTTAGTTATAATTTTATGTCATAGAATGTAGGGATTTGCATATGCATGTGATACTTGAGGATTAACGAATTCTATTATGTGTTGATTTTGAAAAAAAAGAGAATAAAAATATGGAAAAAAATAACATTAGTGATGATTTTGAAAAAAATGGAGAAACAAGAGTAATGTATTGCAATTTAATTTTTATTTCAGTTTCAATTTGATGCAAGTAATTTTTTTTTTAAAAGAAATAAATTAGTCAATAAATAAGCTTAATAAACGGGTCAAGCTTGAGCTTTTTAAACGAGCTCGAGCTCAATAAACGAGCCAAGCTCGAGCTTTTTAAACGAGCTCGAGTAGTCGAGCCGAGTTCGAGCTTGAGTTCTTTTCAAAGAGTTGAGTTCGAGCTCATGAAACGAGCTCAAGCTTTGTGGAAATTAAACTAGCTCAGCTCGATAAACCAATTACTCGACTCGACTCGTTTACACCCCTAGTCAGAGGTATTAAGAGATAGACTGGTGAATATAGTGATTGATCTCTTGACTAATGTAAATTGAATTTTGAGTAATGAATATATAAATGTTTAGGGCATTAAATAGTACTTTCACTGGACTTATTCATATTAATGAATGATTAATAACTCTGGAAGATTAATTAAGAGATGAAACAAACAATTCTTTCAAATTTAGGTCTTAGGGCATCACAAATTGAGAAGGATGAAAGAGAAAGAGGAACAAAAGTAAGAAATTTAGGATCCGGTTGTCTTGGAATCCAAGGTTAATTGAGGATTCACTCTACTCAAGGTAGGGCATCATTTACTATATATTTCAATAAATGTTATATTTCACATGATTTGTAGAATTTTCCATATGGATATTATTCACTGTATTTAATGGATTTTCACATGCTATTTACAACTAAATGTGATATATTGCTACCCATGCAATCCTACGCATTCTTAAAGACTTAGAATTTGATTGGGCGTTATATCCTACATTTCATTTCCTAAACCTTCCAAATTATGCAATATAAAATGTAGTAGGTTGAGACAAGAATTTTTGGATCCCACAATATGGCAATATAACATTTAGTAATTATTGGTCTACAGATAATATTAAAGATTGATTATATGTTAAATAGTTTCAGGTCGTACATTCACAAATATGACTATATACACATGTACGGTTTCCTGTTTAGCGGAAGTTTACGGTTTATTAGTTCTTTTAAGAAATTGGAAGATTTATTTTGGAAAATTTGGACTTAAATAATTATGAAAGTTATACAGAATGAATATTGAGCTCAAACTTTCTGTCACAACCATCTATTCCTACATTGGTTCAACAAAACCTCGAGCCCGGATATGAAAAAAAAAAAAAAAACTATTTTCTCTAGATAGAACACTAGTAAACTAGAATTTCGACTTTCTCCAAGGGTAGGTTAGTTAACCACGAATATAGATAAATGATAAAAAAAACAAAAAATCAATAATAACGCTACAACAAACCCAAGAATTAGATATCGTCATACCAGGCGGCTATTGGCTGCAGATAGGTAGTTTTGCAATTCTGAGTCAATCACTTTAACCAAAGAAAATGCACCAAGCATGGCTTTCTTTTCTATTTGACATGCTATTTTCAGGAAACGGTGTCTAGCAAGTTGATTAACCAGATGATTAATGTACTGCACAGAAAGATTCATCTGGTTAGTTGTAGAATTGCCATATCTCCAACTGATGCAATCATTTTTATAGTTCGAAAAAAATTTCAACTGTTCCTGGCTGTAAACTTTGGAAAGCTCACACACACACATAAGGTATTATATCATTCAGGTGGAATAGTTCAAATAAAATTGGTGGTTAACACCTTGCTTACATACAATTATGAAAGTCCCTGCATAAGACAAATCCTGTTTAAACTTGAAACCAACTGTGCAAAAAAGAAAAGATCACTATGTAAAATTAATGCGGAGGATATGGAAGAAAAATGACGAAATTAAAAATGATATGGATAAAAGTTGTGCAAAGATTTGTATAAATAAATTTAACACATCATGCACACACAAAGATGAATGAGAAAGAGAATTAAATGGGGAAACAATCTTTGAGATAAGGCTAAATATAATAATCATCATCATGATGACTAGTCTACATCAGTGTATTAGTAGTTTCTTGTTTGAATGCGCAAAGTATTATTTAATATATGCATGGAAAGTACGAACTGGCATATGCGGGAAAAGGTAACTACTCTAAAAAAATTTTAAAATATAAAAAAACCTGAACGAGACCTCAACATTTTCTTCTTTTCAGCCCAATAAGTCATACAAGTTGTGTTCATGCAACTCACTATGTACCAGACAATCTTTCTATCAGTTAACAAGCATGCTACTCACCAATACAATTGACAGCAAAAATGCCAAGCCACACATCAAAAAGAGATTTTCGTTACATTGTTGGAACAAAATGAGATCGAAAACCTTAACTAATTTCATACAGTCTAGTTACGCTTAGTTAGGCTAAATATCACATGAATGAAAGTGGTTTCTCTTAAAAGTCGGTAACAGAGATGCATTTGAGCTAAAGCTAATTCAGATAGTAGAAAATTATGCCATTTATATGCTTGTCAAAGTAAATAGCCGTGTACCAACAAAGCCTTCCTGAGATGTTGAAGTATGTGAGCTATTTATACAGATCTAAATCATAGGATATGAAGAGACAAAAAATCCTAACCTTGGTAAAACAAATCCAAGGTACATCTTCAGGCAGTGCATGTTTACTAGAAATTATCAGCATCACAATTATCAATCAAAATCACAATTATTAGCCTAATCTGTAATGCTCGGTTTATTGAACCAGCCAGCCCTAAATTATAACTTGCACGAGCAGGGCAGACGAAGCTACGATTTAGACACGACTTGAGCGGCCACCCCGAGCATAGAAACGCCTACTAGACAGATCATTTTGCTGTTTTAAGTGGATAATCACATACGACGGAGAAAATTAACGACTCTTCAAATGAGATATCTTATGTTCACTCATTCCTGTAGGAGGAAATCACTCACATGTCGAAGGGAAACAACAGAGGAAGAAGAATGTGAATAAAAATATTTGATTCGTGATTCTTTTATAACTATGAAATTATTTTGTAGAATTTTTATCTAAGTAGTGGAGAATATCTTCTGTAAAGGTCAAGGGAAGAAAATGTAAAGGAGAAAGCGGGAGCATTTGGATTTGGAAAGTTTCTTCACAAGTAAGTAAATTCCCTTTCTTATTCTTTTATTTTCTGTTCAAACTGAGAGAAATTGAGAGAAAATTTTATAATTCTCTTAATTGAAGAGACATTATTGATGTAGGAAGAATTGAATTACAACAAGATTTTTTTATTTTTTTTTAATTACAACAAGCTTAAATTCGACAATCAATGAAGGAGATTTGTAAAGAAGGAAGGGAAATCTTGATGAGGTAATTAGTTCGATATAATAAATTTTTTTGGATGAATTAGAGCCATTTAATATTATGATTAATGATGTTCAATTAGGTAAAAATTTCCTCTAGAAAAGTTTGAAATAATTTTATGTTATCGTAAGGAAAGTAGAAGTACTTGATATTACTTTAAAAGATATAATTGAGTAGTCCAAGTTGAAATTTTATATTAATTAAGATCTCATTCATGTTATTTGAATAGTGGAAGATCTTCATAATTGAGTTGAAATAAGTGTTAAAAAATCCATAACAAAGCTTGAGGATTGGAAGGAATCTAATTATTCAAAATATTCAAAGAGGGTAATTACAGTTGTGTATAGAAATTTCAATTCCAAAAGAAATGTCTTATATAATTGTTTATTTATATTGAATGTCATTAAATAAAAATTAATGTTCATTTATATGTACAAGTGAATGATAAATATTTGGCTTTAAATTATTATGACAGTAAGGATGTTTATTAATTTTCATGTTAATGTGAATATCTAAAATATAAGTAATGGAAAGAGGAAGTGTATTTGGACGTGCATATGTTTGAAAATGTATATATGATGTAAAATATATAAAGATATATGAAAATTTTATAATAGGTAAATGAAAGCATAAATGAAAAGGGAGAAAGGTATATGCATGCAAATTACAAGAGTTCACCCCCATATGGTACTTGCTAGGGAAGTAATGTAACCGTGCACATTAAAAAGAAATAAAAATGATTGTATTATTGATACATTTAGATGGTACTCCTATACTAATTGAAATGAAAAATGAATAAATGTCAAATACTATGAAATGTATATAATATGAAATGTATATGAAATATATAAGAAATAAATAAATGAAATAAAAAATGATATGAAATGTATATGTATACTAAATGATATAAGAATATACATATATCAAGTGTTATATAAGTTTTAATATTATATAAGAAATGAGAACAAGAACATGCATTGCATCTTATATATGTTTGAAGGTTATTTTAGCAATGGTAATTATACACTGAGTTTACAATGTAAACTCAACCCATTAAACTAATATTTTCAAGTAAATCTCCAGAGAAATAGAAATGGCTGAAAGGGATGAGTATGTCTATAGAAGACAACGCGCAAATGAAAACAGGTAATATATGAATAATGTAAATATTTAGATTGAAAAATGGTATCAATAGTTTTATGATAATTATGTGAAAGTGACTCTTTAGTTTTATTTGAGAAGTTGAATATAATTTATTTATGAAATTGAATGAAATGTTACTCCCGTTCAACTTTTCATTCCTGACTCGTTATTCGAGCATCTGGGCTGGGTCGTGGTAAAAACCACAATGATTTGGGGATGGCTCTACTAATACTCCACCTCCTTTTCTTACTAATTACTACACCAGGTGTTTAACACAAATTTGACACTTTGTTACATGGCATCTAGATCTTTGATCTATCAATTTTCCTTTCTAATAATTTCAATTAATTATATAAAACTTCCTTGGAAGGGCATCAATTGCCTTTTAGTGTAAATGTTTAAACCAACTAAATCTCTTTTACACTAACATCTTTGATGGATGGCAAACTCTCTAATATAATTATTTATCACTCAATCCTTCTAATCTCATCACACATTTATTTTAACAATTTCCTTTTTGCAATACTTAACTTGACTATCAATAACTTTTCTAATGGCCCAAATTCTGATTCATATGATATAGCCACCATAATTACAATTATATAATATTAATCTTTTAAGTCTACGATATTCACTTATCTCATAGTTGTTTCTAAGACAATCCTATTTAAGCACCAAATTTTAAATTTAGAAGATGTCATAACATATATCTAAATCACTTTGCACTATAAATCCGATGGAAATATATGAAACTCATGTACCAACAGAACTTCTAGTAAAATTAACTGAATACTATCAATTTCATGTCTCTGAATATATATATATATATATATATATATATATATATATATATATATATATATATATATATATATATATATATATATATATATATATATCAACCTCTCCGTTTTAGTTCCACTAATCTTGACCCTAATAGTTTCTAAAAACTTCCATCAGTTGTGTTACCACTAAAAATGTTATAGATTCAAGTAGATTAAACAAGAACACAAGCATAAAAAATTTAAAATAATAATAGAAAGCAAGATAAAACTAAGCTAGAGTATACTTCAACAACTAGGCATGCTGACTGCACAATAAACAGGCATTAAACAACATTTTCTATAATCTATGTCGCAGTTTACATTGAAATTTTGTTTTTACAGTTAAGAGCATTGGTCAAATTACTGAAGAAATAGATTGAAAGTTCAAAACACAAAACTGCCATTAGAAGTTAATACTTAGTCTGGACCATCAGTCCATTGTTTAATATATATCTGAGATATTGGATGCCACTAAATTTTTCAATATTTTAAAAATAGCTTCCATCAAGAATAGAAAAGTTTCCACACGACACTTGCATGTTAAGGCTACATAGAATCTATATAATTCATTAAACCATTTAATTATGTGGAACAGATTCAGTAACAATAAACCAAAAAATATCCAAGATTTATCTAGAACAATAATTGTAATAATTAAGAAGGAAAGCACACCATTTTCTGCCGATTTATGTAGCACTCTTGTCGCATTACTTTTAAATCATAATCCCCTGCAAGCACAAAAAGGAAACACGTCAGGCTAGAGAACTTAAATTAGCATAAAAGCTCAATTTAATTTGAATATTTGATAAAATCAACACACCCTGTAAAATGTAAGTATCTTGAAGTTGAGCAAGCTCTGAACATAGACGGGGAACAGTCTGCAAAAGAAATGACGTAATGTAAAAGAGTTGAAGTCCGAGCCTAATATGAACCAAATCTTGTCAAACTACCAAAAAAAAAAAAAAAATTCCAAGAACTAGATGAGGAGACAAGCTATGCACTGAACTTTAAACCTACCTTAATTCTAACAATAAACTAATCTCACAAGTCTGGTTCAACACATCTTTCCATGACCAAACATGATCATAATTAGTAATTTATTCACAGCTCTTGTAGCACTCCCAAATGCAAATCCATAAATAGAGCTAGGGAAGCAGCTCTAGATTTAAGGGGCACCAAAAATCAACTCCTTCGCCGCAATAAAATTTGGAGATGTATGAAGTATTAGGGTACTTGGTCAAATGTAGCATTCTTTGAAGGGTATTGTCTAATGTAAGATTTGTGGTTTACAATATCCAAGTTCAAGAAAATGCATTTAGGTTGATGGATCAAGGTCCAAAAGGTAAATATTTTCAAATAGTTAGTTACGTGTGCCATGGAATTTCAGGATAAGGGTGACCCGCAGTCAGATTGAATCATGGAATCCTAAGAAGGCGAAGAAGTATTATGGGTTAACAGAATCCTAAGTGAGACAACATTTAGGCATGGGTGTACACTAGTTGGTGTTGGAATTGAATCAAGTAAAAATTTTGATTTTTCTTTAACTTTCTATTTCTTCCCTATTGTTTAACTTTCATTGAATTTATCTTGATACATGCATTGTGTTTTATCACTCTCTATAAATCCCAGGTCTTATATATAGACCCCACTCAAGAAAAATAAATTTAAGAAATAAATATATCGAATAATAAAAGAAATCAAACAAAATATAAATGCAGGGCTTTTATTTAAGCCAGACATCAAACATAGTGTAAAACAAGTAGAATATATCTATGTAAACATCAAGCGGTGGTAATGAAGGAGGATTCACAAATAATTGATAATTAATATCTACGGATATCTTTCAACACTCCTGCTCAAGCTAGCATAAAAATGCCACCCATTGAAGGCTTGTCAACACAAAATATGTGCTTTAGGGAGCCCTTTGGTGCATATGTTCTCAATTTGACTAATAACGGGTACGCAAATCATGCATATCATTCCACTATCATTTTCTTCCATGGTGAAGTATTTATCCACTTATACATGTTCTATTCAGTTATGTCTGTGACCTGTGCAAAGAAACAAAAAAAAAATCAAAATAAAATCTCACCTGCTCTCTGCTTCATCCCACACGTCGCACGTCGTCGCCTCTCCTTGCACGACCGAACGTCGCGTCTCGCACGTCGTCTGCACGACACCCTTGTTGCGTTAAGTAGCGGAAGAATGAGAGAGCTGGGGCTCTCTCACACTCTAGCATTCGATCTCCTCTGCTCCCGCCCTCTTCCTCTCGATCTCTCTCCCTCTCCGGCTTCTTCACGGCAGTTCGACTTCGCCATTCGACGACTTCCCTTCTCTGTAAGATCGGAAGTTACGACATCTTGATCGGAAGCAAGGAACGGTAGCTCGCCGGCTCTTAGTTAACTTTCTCCCTATCACACGCGTCCTCGGCTCCGTCGTGGCCGCTCGACTTCGTTCCTTCGAGCGACTCTCCCTTCCTGTTCGGATCGGAAGTCACATTTTGATCGGGAGTGACAACAGGAACTCGCTGTTGGTGAAGGTAACTTTCTCCCTTGTCACGCGCTTGTTCGGCCAAATCCCGTAACTCAGCCAAGCCAGAGAAAGAGAGAGGGATTAATGCCTTAGTTAAGATTAATTAAAGTTAATCTTAATTAATTTTAGTTAAATTAGTTATAATCATTTTAATTTATTACAATGATTATAATTAATTATAGTTAATTTTAATTAAAGTTCATTTTAATTCATTATAATTATTACTTATTTTTAATTACAATTAACTATTATTAATTAATATTGATTAGTTATAATTAATGAAAGTTAATTATAATTAATTATATTAGTTAATTATTATTATAATTAAGAATTTTAGTTAATTATAATTAATTATAAAAAAAAAGTGAGAAAGGGAGGAGAAGAGAAATGCCCTTCTCTTGCCTCAACATGTGCCTCCCTCCCCCTACCTCGGTCCCCGCCTCGACATCCGTGCCCTCCACCGCCGTCTGTCGGTCCCGAAGGTATAATCTAAACTCAAACTTCCGTCCTCGACGTTCGTGTCGGGCCGGTAGACAACCTATGCACGCCTTTGTTGAGCGTGGTAAGAGGGAATCCGGTCCAACGCCTACGACGAGGCGGAAAGTCGCCTAACGTCTCTCCCTTACCTCAATTTGCATGTCGGGTCGGCGGACCACCTATGCACGCCTTTGTTGAGCGTAGTGGGAGAAAATCCGGTGCGATACCTACGACGAGGTAAGCGAGTGACCTTCGCCCTCCTGCCTCGACATGCACGTCGAGCCGGCAAACCACCTATGCAAACCTTTGTAGAGCATGGTAGGGGGGAAACCGGCGAGATGCACACGACGAGGCCAGGTGAGCCTGGTGCATTCTTTTCTTTGCGCGACCGGAACAATTCATAAGTACCCCCGGGCGGGGGGAAAGCAAACTGCTCTTTTCTTGCAACAGGTACCGAAAGCCCATGCACGCCTTTGTTGCACGTGATGGGGACAAAGACTTTACACGGCCGCGATGTCCTCGCAAGAGGGCACCTACCATGCACGCCTTTGTTGCGCGTGGTGGGAAAGGCCCATTTTTCGTCTTTTCCCCCTAAACGGGGGAGACGCCGGGAGGCTGCCGAAATTTCGGGTGAAATAATACTATGCTCGGGCCTGTTTTGAACTCAAAAAGAACAAAAGATTTGGACTAAAATTGAACATTTGAACTGGCACAAAAATCTGACTTGGACCATAAAGGACTTGTACTCGAACAAGAACAGTGGACTTGTAGACTTGAACCTGGACTATTAACAAAGCTCAAAATGATTAGTTAAAGGTCAAATTCAGATAAAATGAAATCAAATTGGAACCCAAATCCAAAGCAATTTGAACTTATAATTGAACTTGCAAGGACTTGCAAATTTGAGCCAAAAAGAATGGCAAGAGGACTTGAACATGCATTTTGAACGCGAACTGGATTGAATACAAAGGACCTGTGAACTTGTGCACTCAATTCGGACTCGAGTGAACTCAAACTTGATTCGAATCAAGCTTTCAATGCACTCAAACGAATATGCAAGAACTTGTGCCAAAACTTGTAAATCCAAATTCTACTTGGAATTCTTTTACCGAAACTTGGAATTCTTTTACCGAAACTTGCTGCCTTGAATTCTTGGCCGGTTTGCTGGCTCTTTGGTTTCGAGATATGCTGGGCTGTTTTTCCAAAATGTCTTTTGGAAATCCTATGAAACTAATGCTTGGAATGTTGTGAACATTTATGAAGTGGCTTTTGGCATTCCTCTTCTTTGCCTATAAATTGGAGATGTTGTTATGAAAAGAGAGATATATGAGTGATTTTTGGAGATAAAACCTGCGGGTTTTTTTTGTTTGGAAAAGCTTGCGAGCTTTGTCCATTCTCTCTTCCTCCTCCTTCGGAAATCCTGCGGGCTCTTTCCAACCTTCGTCTCGACTTCTAATCTTTTCTTCTATCCGCAAGTGCCACTCCATCAGTATCCTTCTTCTCTATGTGAAGCAAGTTTAGGGTGTCTTATTTGAGTCAAGTTTGTAAGAGTCGATGTTTGTAAGTCATTTTATTTCATTAAGTAAAGTTATTGTTTTTAATTTATTTGTCTATTTTATGTCTTATTTTATTCTTAATAAGAGTGTCTTCTTGTGATCAAAAATTTGGGTCCCTCTCCCAAATTTTTGATTGCATCAATTTGGTATCAGAGCAAGTTAGGAAATCCTAGGTTGTTTGTCAATTTGTAGTTTGTCAAATTTATTTTGGTTGTCAAGTTTGTCAAAGTTTAGTTGGAGTTGTCAAGTCCGAGTCTGTCAATTTTTAATTTTGTTAAGTCTAAGTTTAGATTGAATTTTTTGGGTCTTTTTTGAGTCAGTCTTGGCCTCCTCGGAAGAAAACAAAAGCCAACTCATCGGGAGATGAGTTCTTCAAGTAGGGGAGTTTGATGTAGACAAAAGGGGGGTCAACACAAGTTGAATTTTTCTTGTATTTTCTTGCCTTTTGTCTTTTCATCTTCCCCCTCTCCTTTTATGTTATCTGTCCCTTCATCTTCCATTTGTCCTTTGAAGGTTGCTAGTTTCATGAGAACAATGGATGTTTCGGTTTGAGCTTAAGAAGTTAAACTTTAGTTGTGCCAAGCTCATTAATTTCTAGTAGAGAAGTAGCTCATTATGAGCTGATGACTTGCTATAAAAATATGAATTGGGAACAAGATTTGGTGTGTGGAAATTGATCTTTCACATTCCTCTTGAAGTTGAGTTGCTGCAGCCTTTTTCTTCTCTGGAAAAGCCTTTCTCGGGCTGCTGCTGCTTCGGGTGTGGTGTGCCTCTTCGGGTGCTGTTTTCTTTTCTGAATCGGCATGCCTTTGTTGACTGTGAGCTATATTCCGCCTGGCTTCCTGTGCTGATTCCTCGGTTTGTGCTGTCCGGCTGGTTCCGTGGCCTTGTTCTCTGAAATGTTTTAAAGTTGGCTCTTGGGTTTCAGCAGGAATGACTCTTGGCTTTTCATTTCTTCTTGGAAACTTGGGAACTTTGGCTGTTATGTTCCCCCTCTTTGGCCTATATATATGATGTAATGTGAGTGATAGGTTGGTGAATTTTTGGAGAGCTAAGTGCTTAAAAACCTGAGAGGTTTTTTTATTTGGAAATCCTGCGGGCTCTTTCCAATCTTCTTCCCCTCCTTCTATGGAAATCATGCGGGCTCTTTCCAACCCTCGTCTCGTTTCCTAACCTCTTTCGTCTCTCCGCAAGTGCCACCTCACCTGTATCCTTCTTCTCAAAGTGCAGCAACTTTAGGGTGTCTGTCGTGTCGTTTGTAAGTCGTCGTTGTAATTTTTATTTTTATTTGAAATATAAAAGTTTGTTCTTCCCTATTATTATTATTGCTGTTTGTTGTTCGACCTTTTCTTCCCTTCGTCGTTAGAAGTCCGTCGTGTCCTCCTTTGTGGGCGAGGGGTATAGGCTCCTTAGATCTCTTGCCCGCATCACACTGTGGGCACCAGTACAAGTGTCTCCTACGAACATTCCTAGGAGCTCGTAGTAGATACAACAGTTCCTACAAAGTCAATGCACTATATTTATAAGAAGCAACGAACAGTTGTAAGGTGTACGAATCCTACCCATATATAGCAATCAAAGATTTGTCCCTGCAAGCAAGATCAAATACATCAAGGTAAACCACCTGAGATTGGTGAAAGGTGGATGTGATGCAAGGACAATGACTCTCCTATGAATACTTCTAGGAGGTCGTAGTGGATACAACGGGTCCCGCAAATATATACAAGTCGCTTGTGGATAACAACAATGGGTATATCGTAGGTACAACGAACCACTGTGGGCACAAGTATTAATATCGCCTACGACATTAGTGATCAAGATCTTTAAGTATTTCGGGTACAAGGACGACTCGATGTACAAAAAGTACTTCCTGGAAGAATCAGAAAGGAAATTTGAACAAATTAGAACCAAACTTACTGATGTTCCAAAGTCTCTTCTTAGTTCTATACTTAATAAGAAAACAATTTTGGTGCCCACAAACACCAGAAATAACAAATCCATTACATTGAAGATCTTGAAAGGAGATCTCTTCTTTGCAAAGTAACGAACTTCAAAGTCCGGAAGAATGTTCCCCGGTGAATGAGAAAGAGGGGAAGTCAATATCAAGACCTCAACATCACCGGATCTGCAATATTTATGCAAGAGGACAGAAGGCGTCTATAATCTACAACTCAACGCCATCGGATCCGCAACACTCGTACTAGCGGACAGAAGGCATGTATAAGCTCTCAAATGAAAAGTTGTGTGCATCAAAACGATAGTTATCTACACAACTATAAATACTTTAAAGTACTCATGCACGTGCACTATAAATTGTATACACATAGGTACACTAAAGGGGAAAATACAATCACTCGCATGGGCCCCGGCGGTCGTGTTATTGGTACATACGTGACGTCTAGGGATGCTGTGCGGGTCAATAAGTGAATTCAAGTTCGAACCTGATCCTTCTATATGGATCAATAGAGGCCGACATGGTTCAAACTTTCAAAAAAATACACGGTTGTGGCGACCGGTGCATTTGTTTTAATACATTCATATTAGACCTACAATCAAGAGAATTCACTAAACAAAAGTCACAAAGCCTACAAGAAACCCGATCCTCGATCAATAGCTTGGTCGAGTTGACAGGGTTCAATCAATGAAGAGAAATGACCCCAAGTACACCCCGATGATGACCATGTTGAATGCAGATCTCAACCGGAGGGGTTCACAAAATAATTCAAAATGCCCTCAAACCTTTACAAAATTCAAATATTTTTCAAGTGACCTTAAGGTCACCCCGATGATGGCCGTGTTGAACGATGATCTCAACCGGAGGGGTTCATAAATATTTTCAAATACCTTCCAAGCTCCACCCAAATACCCACAAAAGTCTAAAATCTAACAAATCCCAAATTCCAAAATATTTAAAATTGAAAATAAATCCATCACAACGCTTAAAGCAAAATCCATCCACCCTCTGCAATAGTTTGCCGAGGTGGACAAATCAAAATTTACTTCAGCTCACAAAGAGCCAAATGCCTAGTCGAAAATATCACTATATTTCATTCTCAAAATAGTCTCATGCTAGTAAGGACGTGGTACGTGTCCTCTGACCGGCGGTTTGCTGCCAAATGGCACCGAAGGATAAACGGTTATGACCCGGAGCCCTCTGAACCGAGTGGTTTTGCCGCCAAATGGCACCACGAAATACCGGTTATGGCCAGCGCCGTTACGTTCTTTATTGGCATCAAATCCTAGAGATATGAATTAATAGGATATGGTCGATAAGGCACAAAGCCCTATGTTAGCTAAGGTGGATTCAAATTTGTCCCCTTAGACAAACATTCAACCCAGGTCTACAAGGTCCCCTTGGACGAAGCAACCCATGGCTGTCGACAAGGATCCTTCTGTCAGGTTGGGTCGACTACCTCCTCTGACTAAGTAGACCAGGGACCACGATGGCCAGAAACGACGGAACCATGGGATCTTGATCGGATCCATCATCCATTCCCCCACCATCCGCTTTAAGTGAAAGATGGTGGAAGTTTCTATTTTTAAATATCAAAACTTCCAATCTTCAATACCCAAACCCATTCTGCTACTATATGCCAGATAACACGTATTTGCTACGTATCTGATCAATGACTAGCCTTAATTGAAAGTTCTCTCTCATTATCGGGAGGGGTAATTAACTAGGGGCTTGCGCCTATAGGAAACCAGAACTCAGATCATAAAGTGCTCACAAAATGAGGGCGAAATCTCTGGGTAGTGTCTTATCTACAAACCCATCTGCCTTTCAAAATTTATCTCGGAACTTATTCAGTTAAAACTCCCTCACCGAATAAAAAGAAAAGAGCGGCGGGGAGGCCGGGGCCGAATTTTTGGAGCCCACAATGTCAAACTGGATTACAGGCTATAGAGATTGCAACTTTGTTATCATAATAGACTTTGATTGGTGTTGGCATAGGAAACTTCAATTCTTATAGAAGCCTTTTAATGCATAATACTGCACAATAATTATGAGCAATAGACCATAATTCATCTTCAGCACCAGTTACAACCACACCTTATTTTTACTTCTCCAAGTAATAAAAATTCCTCCTACATATGTGTAATATCTAGAGGTATGCCTTCTATCATTGATATCACTTGCCCAATCTGCATCTACATAGGTTTTCACATAGAAATGAACTCAATTTTTAGACGATCCTTTTCCCCAGGCTCCCCTTGACGTTTCTCAAAGTTCAGAAAGCGGCTTCTTAGTGTGCAGACCAATTGTAGCGGCTGCTTTAAACTTCATAATTAGTTTAGTGGGAGTTCCTGCAAGCTTACAACTAATCATCCCCATTTCTTTGAGCAAATTGATAAGGTAATTTCATTGATTGACAAAAATTCCCTCCTTGGATATGGTAAACTCCATCCCAATAAAATATTTCAATTTCCCTAGGTCATTATTATCAAATTTGACTTCAAGCCTTTTCTTTATGTTACTGATTTCACGGTGATCATCTCCGGTTATGATAATATCATTGTCATAAATAATTAGGACAACTATTTTACCTTCAATGGAGTGTTTAAAGAACAAAGTGTGATTAGCTTCACTTAGTGAAAAAATGTCTTTTAACAACTTCTCCAAACTATTAAAGCTAGGCCCTCGAAGACTGTTTTAGCTCATACAGAGTGTTCTTTAGTTTGCACACTTCATCCCTTCTAAGGCATTCTTCAAATCCAGGTGGTAGGTCCATATACACTTTTTCTTGCAAATTTAAATCATGAAATGCCTTCATATCATCAAACTGATTAAGTGGAAAGTTGGAATTAACTGCAAGGAAAGAAGTTGATGCAAGCAAGGCATGTCTATTTGGGCATTTAATTGTGCGCTGAAATTAGCTAAATGGGCTTGGCCTATGTTCCTGTGGGCTCCGAAAATTCGGCCCCAGCCTCCCCGTCGCTGTCTGATTGTGTTTTTTGTTCGGCGAGGGAGTTTTAACGGAATTAAGTTCCGGGGTAAATTTTGGATTTGTGAGGACTTTATGATCTTAGTTCTGGTTTCCTATAGGCGCAAGCCAATATAGTTAATACCCCTCCCGATCACGAGAGAGAACTTTCAATTAAGGCTAGTCGTCAATCAGATACGTAGAGAATACGTGTTATATGGCATATAATAGAAGTAATGGGCATAGGTATTTGAAGAGTTTGGATATTTGGAAATTTGGGGTCGAAATATTTGGGGAGTTGAAAATGGCTGTTCTTCTCCAATCATCACTCGGCTTGGGTTGGGACAGCGCACATCTAACGACTTGCAGGGTGACGGGTTCATCCTCCGTAAAAGAATCCTCCTCTTCATCTACATGGTGAACTACGTCAGTATCGGGTTCTACCTCGTCGTCATCGACCTCTTCAATTATAGTGACCTTATAGGGGCTGGAACACTGTGAGGCAATGTGCCCATACCCATGACATCTATAACACTTGGTTCCAGAATTGGGTTTTTGGGTGTCACGTTCTGGGGCTTTACCCTTAAGGTCGGAACGCTGAGGGGCTGAGTTAGCAGTGGGTCGACTACTGGTCGAGTTTGAGGGTCGGTTTTGAGGCTGGCTGGTGGAGGAACGATACGGGTTGGGTCGGGAGTCGAACTGTCTAGTGTGGGAATGGGTTTTGGATTCTTCTAGGTCAAGTACCAGGCTGCAAGCGGCCTCTAGTGTGTCTACCCCTCTAGCAAACAGTTCGGTGCGAAGATCTTCCCGAAGGCCAGCTCTAAACATAGACATGATTTGAGTTGGGGTAGCAGATTCCTCGCCGTTACAACGAATCAGGAAATCGTCGAAGGCGGAGATGTAATCTTTAACTGACTTGCTCCCCTGAGTTAGCCGATTCCACTTATCCAAGAGCTTAGGGTAGTAGGACGGTGGTAGGTATTTCCTCCTAAGTTCCTGCTTCATGGTTCTCCAATCGCTTATTGGGTGTTCTCCTCGAGATTCACGCATATTTTCCAGGTTGGTCCAGTAAAGGTTGGCTCGTCCGGTAAGCTTCATTTCAGCGAATCTGACTTTCTTCGCTTCAGAGATGTTGTACCATTTAAAATAACTATCCATTGACTTGAGCCAGTCTAGGAAAATTTGGGGATCAAGTGTTCCATCATAGGTCGGGGCGTCGATCCTAATGTTTTTCAAAAGCTGAGCGTCATTGTCCCTCCAAGTGTTGTCATCCCCTACGGGCTCCTGAGGTGGCCTAGGGTTGCGTTGGTAATGGTCGTGAAAACGTCCGGGATCTCGATGGGGTTCATGATCTGGTCGGTTGTCTTCGCCATAAGGTGAGTGAGGTCTTGATGGCGTGTAGAGTGCAGGATTCCCGTTCCGCTCGATGTTATCTAGTCGGTCACTCGTGTGGCGCCTAAAGTCAGCTAGATCGGTTTGGGTGTTGCGGATTTGCTGAGTGACAGTGCCTAATTGTCCCAAAATAAGGTCCAAGGTGGCTTGGAGGTGTTGGGGCTCCATGGGTGAGGTCTAGGAGTTGCTAAGGATGAAATTGGGGAGGTGGACAGCAATTAAGCAAGTAGTTAAGAGTAACTGGAAGCTAAAACTGCTGCTGGAAGTTTCAGGACAGCAACTACACAAGGCCTAAAATCTGCTAGAAGAAGCTTGACAGCGACTGGAAGGTGTGGACAGCAGCTTATAACTAGGAGTTAGGTAGTCAAGAGGTTAAGAGTTGGTTTAGATCACTGAACAGCACTCTTGGACAGCCAACGGAACACTTAAAAACCTCTAACGGGTGCAGGTTTTAAGAGGGCAGCAACCTTAGACAGCTGGGAAAATAAAGGGCAGCAAATGGCTAGTTGTTTGGACCTCCTAATGGTGAAAAACAGTTGCAGAATTTGTGAGACCAGCAAGGTTAAACAAGGTGTAGTTGTCTTACACACTTATGATCTAACTAAACAAAAAGGTCACACTACAATGCAAGTTAAGATGCCTTAAATTCAACCATATGCTTGCTGGGAAAACAGAAAACAGTAGTAAAACAGTGGAAAAAATTATCTAAACAATGATATGCATGAAGTTTTTAATCTACCACAATGAACTAAACCCTAGGATGCGTTCTATGCATGTCAAGCATGGTAAACCATGCTCTGATACCAAAATGATGTGATGCAAAGTGAGTTACACAAGGATTGTTAAAGAAAATTAAATTTCAGCTTCACAAATTAATCAATCTTGCATCAAAGTTAAGTCAATTATAAGTAAGTCACGGTGTTCAAGATGCTAGGCAAAGAAACGACAATAAGAGAGCCAAATCTTTTAAGCAATTGCAAAAGAAAACGTAAAACAAAAGCTAGTAAATAAGATTCCCAAGATTAATACCAAGTTGTTCACACTTTGGGACCGTTAGCACTCTCTTCCTACGAAGACTAAGTTGAGCGGCGGAAGATTGTCCAAGCGAGCAAGGAGGTTGCCACTAAGATGGAAGCGCCAACGAACGTCGCCATGGAAGAAGATCTCGGAGGTGGAGGAGGCACGGTAGATCGACCTTCGATAAGCCAAGTATAGACGGAAAAGTGTTCGTCAATTGATTCTATGAGCGTCGGCACGATGCGGGCTAGATAATCTTCGACGGTATCGTCGAAATCAAATCCGACGTCAAAGAATTGCGAATGGAGGATGTCGACCCTTCCGTTGTCGTCGTACTCAAAGCCGTAATTCCACTCGTGCTCGTCCATGCATCCTTGGATTGGATCCGGATGGTCGCCGTAAGCAAAACCTCCCCAAGGAGAGCAAGTGGGGCGGCGGCTTGGCTGAGGGAGGGAGAAAGCCGGCGGGAGAACAGGAGGGGAAGGGGCGGCTGGAAGAGAAAGCTGAGATGAGCTTTCAGTTTTTGTGGAATTTGGGAGGATGGGAGGGAAAATTTAATGCTAATTTGAAAATCAAAATTAATTTCCAAAGGGGTGCCACTACTAAATGAGGAATTAGAGTTTTAATAGGAAGTAATTTATCACAATGGAAAGAGGAGTAACGGGCAGGGAAGGCCGGCCATGCAGCAAGGGAAGTTTGGCAATTTTGGTGGGGTCCACGTATGCAGGGAACTAATTCTCAATTAAATCTGAAACGGCAGATTTCAGAATTAATTTTAAATTAGGTAACTTGCTAAAATTAAGTTGCAAGAGAGGAGAGGAATTCGAATTTCAAACATAATCCCATATAATTACTTGCCAGCCATAATATGGCAATTAAGTAAGTAATTAATTTAGGCTTTATGGCTTGCAATTCCACGGCTGGATGGAGCAGGGAGGATCGGCGGGAGAGGCATGCAGGAGAAACTTCTTCCAGGTGCTGGAATTCACGGCTTGGCTCTGCTATGGTGTGAGGGGAATAGAGGGGGTGGGAAAGCTGCACCGTTTGGACTTGGACTGGTGGCTAAAGGCTAGGGGAGGGATTGGACGGCGGAATAATGCCCCCAAGGTGGCCGGCGGTTGACTCCACGGAAGTGGCTGCTCCCGAGAATTTTGGCTCCTTTCCACGATTGCGAATTGTATGCGGGAGATGGGTGTAGAGAAGAAGATGATCGCATGTAGCAAATTCGAGAACTCACTAAGAGATCTCTAATGGAACTCACAAAGAGATCCACATCTTTGGCACTCACAAAGAGAACACAAATCACAAATTTTTTATTTAATCATCAATCCTCCAATACAAGATACAATGGCCATATAAATAGGCCCAACAAAAAAAAATAATGCGCAAAGTCTAAAATGCCTCTTGGGGCTACACAAGCAACTATTACCCTCAGGGGTAAAATGGGAAACTACGAAAATACAATCATAAAATGAAAACTGAAAATACAAGTGAGATCAAAAATAAAGGCTAGCAATCTCGGCCGTCGATCTCCGTGGTCGTCTCTGATAAGCGCGCCGAAATCTCCTATCGATGACCTCATCATGTCGACTCCTATTGATCTGTATAGGAGGATCGGGTTCGAACTTGAATTCACTTATTGACCCGCGCAGCATCCCTAGACGTCACGTGTGTACCAATAACACGCTCGCTGGGCCCATGCGGGTTTCATGAATACGTTTACCCTTTTTGGTGTACCTATGTACATACAAACTACGGTGCACTTGTGCGAGGGTATTTTAGACATTCGACGGGTCTCCCACAATGACTTGTAGGATCTTGTATTTGATACAATCATTTTTGTATTTTGTTTGTAAATGGTATATTGGGTGTAGAACAGATCTCCTATAATAGTTCGTAGGAGCTTGCATTCACTGTGATATTCTCCCTTGTAGGTAGAAGATCCATTAAGCCTTTGATACAACTTCCGCCGTAGCTTGTAGATAGAACTGATGTATTTCAACATTGGTAGAAAGAGGGTTGTATCCTCCACAATTCTCTTACTTCACCTGTGGGCATACCACATTGATTTTGTATAAATATCACTTGTAGGGACTTCATGACAGTCATTGCATTTATTTTATGTTGTGCATCATCATTTGTAGAAAGAATATTGTTTGCATGTTGATGTTTGCATTTTGTAGCATAAGAGCCCTCCATTATTTATTCTGAAGCTTCATGGGAGTATTATGGCTTGGCAAGTATTGATGGTGGCTCCATTACTCTTGATGAATCTTCAACTACCATAAGAATTTTTCTATTCATTACAACTCATCTAAAATTGCTTGCGAATAATTGCATTCCTCCATTCAATTGAGATGATCATTGTAGGCTAATTATAATTGCTCAAATAAGCTTTACACCAAAGCTTGTAATGGGTGATTGTTTGCTTGCTTGGATGAAATTCAGATGGATCACCCTCTCTGATTAGTGTTTGCAACTCCTAATGGAATGATAATTCCTTAATCTTTATTGAGAGTTTATTGCTATGATCCAAACTCAAGCTTCGCTATAATTCAAGTTCCATGTACAAGTTTGAATCCTTGATCAGACTTGATTCAGGTCTTTTGTTCACTCAAGTTTGATTTGAGTTCAATCTTCAAGTTTCAAATTATTTTTTATATTTGGTTCACTTGAAGTTCCAACCAAACTTGGTCCAAATTCATGTCCTTGCTTGAGTTCAAGTAACAAACTCAAGTCATATGTCCCATGTAGTCTTTGCAAGTTCAAGTTTGAGTCCTTGTTCAATTTGTCCAAATTCTGTCCAAGTCCAAATTCAAGTTCAATGCAGTCCCAAATTGAGTCCTCTTGCACTTTGTTCCAATGTTCATTTCATTTGATTAAACTTGATTTAAATTTGATTGTATGCTCAAGTTATATCCAAATTAAGTTCCAAAATTTTCTCCAAGTCCCAAATTTCAATGAAATTTTCGGCAGCCTCCCAACGTCTCCCCCGTTTAGGGGAAAACTACGAAAAACTGGGCCTCCCTCCACGCTAGAGAAAAGCGTGCACGATAGGTGCCCTCGGACGAGGACACCGCGGCCGTAATAATTTTTTTATCCCCCACCAAGCCAGAGAAAGGCGTGCATGGGTTTTCGGGCACCAGTTTAAAGCAAGTAATTTTTTAATTGACCCCGTCTCGTCGTAGCCGTCGCACCGGGTTCCCTTCCCACCACACTAGAGAAAAGCGTGCATGAGTTGGTCTTTCGGTGCGCTGCTAATGTCGAAAACAGATTTTGATTACTTGTCCCGTCGCAAGCATCACAACGAATTCCCTCCTACCATGCTAGAGAAAAGCGTGCATAGGAGGTCGTTCACCGCATTGTAAGCGCCGGGAATGAGTTCTCAGAGTTTTAAGGTTTATGGAGATTATACCTTAGCGACTGGGGGGTCGGCACGTGGATCGAGGTTGGCACAAAATCATTTTTTTTTACTTTAGCACTAACAATATCATTAATAAATGAGAATATTAATAATTATAGTAATATTATTATTATTATTAACAATAATGACAATATTATTGTTAATAAAAATGATATTACGATTAATACTAATATTAATAACATTACTAAAACTTTAAATAATAATAAGAATAGTTTAAGAAAAGAATCACCTCTCTAAGCCTCTGTTGGCTTAATTAGAGGTGTTCGGGTCTGCGGTAGGGCTGAGTGGATCGGTCAAGGAGAAAGAGGAGGCGGGTTATGAGAGGGGCTCGACTATATGATATTGTGCTCGGTCTGCTTATAGGAGGAGCAAGAGGCGTCGAGTAGGAGGAGGATTCACAGCTAGGTATGGAGCTCTCTCTCTCTCTCTCTCTTTCTCTCTCTCTCTCTCTCTCTCTCTCTCTCTCTCTCTCTCTCTCTCGGCTTGTATGGACGCAGACAGAGAGATCGGGACAGGGAAGGTCAAGGTCGGTCGGATTTGGATCGGGATTACAGTGGGTAGATGGGAATATATCGCAAGAGGAGTTTCGCGTCTGTGGAAGTCGGAGAAGTGGAGTTTCGCGTCTGTGGAAGTCGGAGAAGTGGAGCTTCGGTCGCGCATGAGAGTTACGGGAGAAGAGCTCATGGATTTCGGGAGGAGAAGCCGCAGTCGAAGGCTTCCTTTGGGTGGCCTTTTAACGACGATTTGGGCGCTCGATTGAGGCGAGATCGCAGATTTTGAGCACGATTTCCGGGAAGAGATGCGATTGCAGCGGGATTTACGAGTTCGGTAGTTCGAGGTGAGCGGGATTTTGGGAATTCGGAGGAGAAGTCCACTAAGCCATCGTATACGAGGTATGTAGATTTTCTGGGATTTGGCTCTCTGTCTATTGGTCAACAGTTCCTTTGGATGTTTGGTGTTTGGAGCCTTGTGGTTGATTGGAGAAGTCTTTGTTAGCCTTTGCCTGCTTGGATTGTGCTCCCGGCTGTCCCGGTTCCCTTGCTTTGGGCTGTTCGGTTCCCTGCCTACTGGGCTGTGAGTTTCCTTGCTTTAGGCTGTTCGGTTTCTCTGCCTGGGTCCCTTGATTCTTGTTTCTGTCCCGATTCTTGGTTGTGGTTGTTCGGTTTCTGGGAGCCTTAAATGCTACCTTTTTTCTCTGCCTTTTTTGGTTGGTTGTTTGGACGGCTCTTTGGGTGTCCTTTAGGCTGCTTCTTTCCTATTTATAGGGTTGTTTGTGGTTATTTTAGGAGTTTTTTGTGTGAGAAAATATTTGGAATGTAAACCAATGGGTTTTCACTTACTTTGCGACCTAGCTTCTATCCTCTTCTCCTCTCTATAACTTAATCTCGGGCTTCTTATCTATTTCTTCTCTCTGCAAGTGTCCATCCCATTTGTATCTTTCTTCTCTTTAAAAACTTATATGGTAGTTGTGTTGTTACAAACTTATAGTGTCAAATTTAGTGTGTTTTGTCATCTTTAAAGGATTTTGAAAGGAAGATAAGTCTCTTAATATGCAATCTTAGTTCCTATAAATTTTGGTTGCATCAGAAGTATTCTGAGTACGTTAATTTTTGCCACAAGCAAATATCACTTGGTAACCTACACAATTCACTTCATATCTCTCCACACTGCAATCAACTTTATATTTTATCATAAATATCCATTTGCATCAAACTATTTTCATGTCCTTTGGAAGATCAACAATACTTCATGTGTTAATCTCTTTAGAGCATTTATTTCTTCTATCATTGCTAATTTCCAATTTGAATAACAAAATGCTTCTTAAACAACACTTGTCACAAATAAATTAAATTTCAGAAATAAATGCTCTATGAGATTTTGACCATTTTCGAAAGGAGAGAAATTCTTCCATGGAGTATTTGGTACATGCCCAGGTTTCTTTTTTCAATGACTATGAAGATCAAGATCAGAGTATGATATATCACAAGATAAAGCAGGCTTGGAAGAAGTCTAATTTTGAGATAACAAACAATCACTCGACAAATCAGATTGAATATCTGCTTGAGAAATCACTGGAAAAATAAAATCAATGGAGGATTACCTCTTAGCATAAACCTAAAGTTCTGGAAGAGGATAATGATCTATTGGCAGTACTTCTCCCCCTATATTTGATAAAGTAAAGTCTAGCAAAAAATATTAATAGAACTACCACTATTTTCCATATATTTATTTATGACAATAATTGTTTGTCAGAATTGATTAAGCTAATTGATATAGTTTACCAAAAATTATCTTCCTAAAGAGAATATTTTAAAAGAAAAAGGTTGGTCCTCAATAAAACTAACATTCATAAAACACAATTCTCAGTTCAGCATCAAATTTACACATGAAACATGTGACGTACATACAAAACAAACATAGCCAAAAAATTTTGAGAAAAGGTCAGCAGTAATTCAAGATGTAGGAAAGCAATTTTAAATAACTGTACAGATGTTTCAAATTTCAAAATATGGGATGGCAAACTATTAATTAAGTAACAAGCAATCAAAAGATGATTACCGTAGAGATATTTTGGAGCATTCACGGAAACATAATAGCACAAGCAACTTCAAGAAAATGTCTACTTTTTCTTTCTGCTTTGCTACTTTATTGAGGTGTATCATAGCAAGTGGATTGATGAATGAGACCTTTTTCCAATAGGAGTGTTCCATAATATTAAGTTTCATTTTTAGTCTCCTTAGAATGCCATTTTTTGCTTGAAATTGATTTTCAATCATGATAAAAAAAATCTTTAATTCTTTGTTCACGTTTAGATTTCTTTTCTAACAAATATATCCAACATATTCTTGTGAAATCATCAATAAAAGTCGCAAACTATTTTTTTTTCCAAAAATTATTTCAACATTCAATAGATCCCACAAGTTACTATAAATTAAATAGAATGATTTTGAAGGAAAATACATCTTTAATGAAAAAGATACTTGATGATTTTTAGCTGAATGTAGAACTTCACAATAAATATTTAAACAATTCCCAAAATAATTGTTTAAGTTGAGAAAAATTAAGTTGTCATAATTGTACTTGATCATTAAGAAAGCATAAACTAATTCTAACTCATATGATTTTTATTCCAGGAGGTCGTTCCATCAAAATAATATAATCTATATATGTCTCTAACAATTTCAATCTTCTTCTCCAAGGTCCAATTCTAAAAACCACAAACAGAAAAAGGGAAAAATAGAGCAGTTAGAATCTTTTGATATCTTGCAAATAGAAAGAAGATTACAAGCTTTGGCACATAACAACAACAACAAGCCTTTATCTCACTACGTGGAGTCAGCTACATGTATCTTTCTCTCTATTGTAACCTATTAAGAGTCTAATTCTCATTTAAATCTAATAAGAAATGTCATTTATAATACTTTATAACCAAATCTTTTTAGGTTTATCTCTACCTTTCTTAACATAAATCAGATCTAATACATATACTCTCCTTACCAGGTCATTGGAAGGCTAATGTTTCCCACAGTGAAGAAGCTATCTAAGGCGACTCTCTCTAATCTTGTCAGCCACTGGAGCTACTCCAACATTTTCACATATATATTCATTTTGCATTCTATCTCAAAGAGTAAAGCCACTCATCCACCTAAGCATCCTCATTTTTGCAACACTTAACTTAATTTTATGTTTCTCTTTTAATGGTCAACATTCTGTATCGTAAAGCATTGTAGGTCACACCACCATTTTGTTGATTTTTCCCTTAAGTTTGAGGGATACTTTTCTATCACACAACAGACCCGATGCATTCCTGCATTTCAACCATCCAACTTGAATTCTACTAATAATATCCCCATTTATTTCACCAACACTTTGAACAATAGACACGAGATATCTAAAACATGTACTATTTTTAATAACTTGATCACCCAAAATCACAATTCTCCCACTAGGTATATTACTACTAAAATTATACTCCATATATTCGGTTGTAGATCTACTCAAACGAAAACCTTTAGACTCTAAGGTTGGCCTCCATAATTCAAGTTTTCCTTAAACGCCCTATCTAGTCTTATCAACAAGAAAATTATCATCAATAAAAAACATTGACCAGGATAAATGCTCTCGTAAATGTCTAGTAAGAACATTCATGACTAACGCAAAAAGATATGGCCTTAAAGCTGATCCGTGATGTAATCCAACTGAAATATAAAAATACTTTGTCAAACCACTTTGTGTTTGAACACAACAGCTACTACACATATATCCTTAATGACTTGAATATAAGTATTATTAACCCATTTCTTTTCGAAAACTCCCCAGAGCACTTCACTTGGAACTTTATCTTATGCTTTCTCTAAATCAATAAATATCATATGTAGATCCTCCTTATTCTCTATATACTTCTCCATCAAACATCACAATAAATGTATAGCTTCCACAATAGACCTAGCTGGAATGAATTCAAATTGATTTTGAGAAATATTAGTAACACGTCGTAACATATGCACAATTACTCTCTCCCATAGTTTTAATGTATGACACATTAACTTTTTTTTTATGTATGACACATTAACTTAATTAAAACTATGGCAGAGAGTTTTGGCACATGCAAAACCTTTTTTGTTTTTTAGAAATTTTAATGTGTCCTTTGCAAGGAATCGCTGAAAAACTTCAATTAGCAATTCTAATTTTCTCAAAGCTAAAACATCCATAATAGAAATTGAAGTGATGGAAGCATAGTCATATGCCCAAAATCACTTATTCCGTATTATATTATGCAAATAGTATAATAAATATAAAGCTACCGGTAAAATAGTTGCATCATCTTTTGCCTTGATATTATCTCTCTTGCTCACTTTTGGATCCGATGACCCGGTTAGGAAAGTTGAGGTATTAGATTTGACTTATGTTAAGAAAGGTAGAGGTAGACCTAAAAAGACTTGGTTAGAAAATATTAGAAATGATCTTTCTTTATTAGATTTAAATGAGAATTTGACTTTTAACCCGACAAATTAGTGAAAAAGGATTCATGTAGCCAACCTCACGTAGTGGGACAAATGCTTGATGTTGTTGATGCTTACTTTTGGATCTTTAATTTTCAGGAAAAAAAAAAACTTCTAACATTAGAGAACTACTTTAATCTTCAGTTTTCTAATAAACCTATTGTTCTGAATATGGCTATCGTTGAACGTCAGGTTTCTAGATTTGTTTTATTTCTATGTCCTTTTCATTCTTGAATACAGCCTTTTCTTGTAATTTATCTTTTTATTTTAATGCGAAGGGGGTAATTGATGAGGACATCAGATCATGGAAGGTTTATCAGAGGCGTGGCCGTCGATCTATGGCTACGATTAAGTCATTGTACTTTTGATTTATTTTATGTATTTTCTTATTTATGATGTCGTTGTATTTGTTTTATTTAATTTTCCGTTGTACCCTTTTATTAAGGGATGTATGTAAGCCCTGAGGGCATTGTCGTCTTTTCTATTTTGAGTCTTATGTACGAGGCTATTTATAGCCCTTTGTTTCTCTTTCAAAGGGCAGCACCTAGACGCTCTAAAATTATAGTCCTAAAGGCTCCAAATAGTGCAGGAATTACTAGGACAACAAGGTTCAACAAAGGGCTAAGTTGTCTAGGTGTTTTGGGAAGGCCCTAGGGTGTGGACAGCACCTACACAGTGACTTAAAGTTCACTAAAAGATGTCTAGACATTGCTGGAACAGTGAGGACAGCAGCTAAAGTTGAAGGTGTAGTTGCTCTTAGCACTTAGAATCGCTAAGGGTCTAATGGCAGCACTAAGACACTAACTAGAATGGCTTAACCTCCACTATATGCGTGCAGGAAATGTAAGGTCAGCAGTGAAAACTGAGAGTAAAATCTAATCATGCGATGATATGCAAGTCAATTTTAAGGTTTAACACAAAACTAGACCCTATGATGTTTTTCTAGAACATGACATGCATGCCTACTATGCTCTGATACCAAATATGATGTGATACAAACAAGAATTGCACGGAAATATTTTAAAGGATTACAAAGCTTGCTACTTAAGATTAAGGTTTTGTAAGATTAGATTAGAGAACTTTCAATCGTCAATCTTATTGTAGTAAGCAGTTACAAATCAAAAGTTTAAGGCAAGTTAAGATAGATCTGAAATTATCACAGAAAAACAAATATGTCGTAATACAATCCCACGGTTAATATTTAGAAAGTTCACTATGAGTTACCATGCTCACTCACGCTCAAAGTACGGCTTAGCGGAGAAAGGTCTTCAGCACACCCAACAATGCCACGAGAACAGTTGCAACACCAATGGTCTTAATCCATGGAAAGGTCGACGGTGGTGGAGAGGGTAGTCGTGGACGGGGCAGGTGTATATCTCCCCACGAGAAGCCAATGCGTCTTAGGCTTTTGAAGATCGGTCGTATGTGCCAAGCAATAGAGGATGCGCTTGACGTACCTTTCCGCCGTCTCGTCGTATTCCCAATCGGATTCGTAGAAAGGAGAGAGAAGAATGTCAATCTCCCCACGATCGTTGTAAGCAAACCCGTGATCAACCTCGGGATCGGCCATTCGACATTGAAGAGGCGGTGAGAGGGCGTCGTCTTCATCTCTTTGGCTTCAAATATTATGAGCAACCAAAGCTTCCAAGGGAGGGAGCAAAAAGAGGAAGGGGGCGGCCAAGGGTTTGGAGGAGATTAGGTTATGATGGGGTGTTGATGAGATTTAATCAAAATCTGAAATTAATTTCAGATTTGAATAAATTTGGAGGGAAGTTACTTTGAGTTTGAATTTTAAATCAATTGTAATTAATGCATTGAATTAGCATTAATTGGGATTTATCCCTAGCATGGCGCGGCATAGAGAGATTAAGGGGAATTAATTGGAGAAGCAATTAATGAAATTTGAGAGAGAAAGATCATGGAGAGGTGGGCCGGCCATAGGGAGAGCTGAGAGGGAGTGATTAATATTAATTAGGTGGCCCCTCACGTGAATAAACCAAAGCTGAATCAAATCTGAAATTTGATTTCAGATTTGCTCCTATTTAGAAAGTTTACTAAATGGTGAAGCCTTGAGAAACGTTGGAATTTAATTAGGTGGCCCCTCACGTGAATAAACCAAAGGTGAATCCAATCTGAAATTTGATTTCAGATTTGCTCCATTTAGAAAGTTTCCTAAATGGTGAAGCCTTGAGAAACGTTGGAATCCAATCAGTTAATGGATTTAAAAAGAAAAAAAACTTTCCTAATTGCTTAGGATGTGAATTAGGAAAGAAACTTAATGCAATTGAAAGTGAATTTCAAATTATTGGAGCAGGTTGGCCGGCGGGTTGGTGTGGGGCCGGATGGGAGGTGGGGTAGAGGAGGGGAGGCCGGCAGCGTGGTTGCTGGCCAGCGGGTGGGCGTCCAAGGAGGGCCGGCGGGATGGGGTGAAGGAAACTAAGAGGAGAAATCTAGCGAGAATAGAAAGAAGAAAATACCACGAGCCGGGGACTCTTCCGACGACTGGTGGGCCTTGCACTTGCTCACCTCGAGCTCTCTCCCTTCCCTCTAGTGATCGCACAAGAAGAAGAAGAAACACAAGAAATTTTCATTAAACATTCATCATCCAATACATAAGAGGATGGTCATATATATAGGCCTCACAATGAAAAATAAGACAAAAGACAAGAATGCCCCTTGGGCTACAATAGTAACCAACTACCCATAAGGGCAAAAACAGAAAACTGAAAAAATAAAAATGACTAATACATAAAATGAATCAAAAATAAAGACTCTCCATCATGGTCATCGATCTCCTGTGTCGCCTCTGATAGACGCGTCGAAACCTCGTATCGATGTCCCCATCACACTACCTCTCCCTCCACCTAGCCACCACCCCTCCCCACCCGAACCCTCCCACCACCCAATTTCCTCAAGCCGATTTCCTCCCAAAGCTGTCGGCCCTAAACCCCTTAGTCGCCGGCCCCATCACTTCCCACTTCATCCTTGGGTTTCCTAATTTGGGTGAATGTAATTTGGAATCAATTTGACATTCAAATCATCTAAATTTGAAATTCAAAATTCTTTCCTAATTTATTTCATCTATTTTAGGAAAGTTCTTAATTTAAATACATTTAAATTTTAAATTCAAATTGGATTTGATTTATTACTTTCCTAATTCATAAAATCAAATTAAGAAGCCCTAAACTCCTCCCATTAATTGCTCCCTAACCCAAGCATGTCGCCAGCCCCCCCTTTGAGCTAGGATTGGAATTCTTTCCAAATTCCATCTCTCTTTGGGAAATATTTCTAATCCAAAAATTTCCCCTTGGCTGAATTTTACCAAAGCTCATAACTCTTAATTTATTTCCTAAGCCAAGTATTTGATTTAGGAAATAAATCTCCACCCCATCCTTCATCATGCCGCCGCCCCCCTCTCTCTACCCACCCCTTCTCTATCTCTCTCCAATCCCTCTCTCTCTCTCTCATTCATTCGACTCCCGGATTTTAGGAATTAAACTTTCCCTCCTAGTCCTCTACGCTCTAATTCAAAAATCTGAAACTTATTTCAGATTTTGGAATTTGAACCTCCCCTTCTTCCTATTCTTAATCCCCCTAGCGACTCTCTTTTATTGGCCGACTCTCTTCTCCACCTAGCTCTTGTTTCTTGTGAGAATCCCCCTTCTCTCAAGAATATCGACGAACCATGAAGACGCCATCGATGCCACTCCGTACACGAATCCATTGCATGGCCGATCCTGACACCGACTACGGACTTGCCTACGATGAGCACGGTTTCGTAAGCATTCTCCATTCAACCTTCTTCGACGTCAACCCGAGAATTGATCAAACGGTTGAAGACTACATCGAACGCATCTTGGACACCTTGGTGGAAGCGATTGAAGAACAACTTGAGATCGTCGAGTAGAGGATTGCCGTCGATCCTTGACGGAGGTTTTCTACTCCTCTCGTATTTCGTAAGTTTAACCCTTTTCATGTGATGTGATTGTAGTCACGAAGGACATGTTCGCCCGATTCTGCTAAGCTTGGTAAACGTAGGAATTTGAGCGCATTCATTTGTTTACTAATCTCATTGTTAAACTAGGGATTTTGTTGAAAACTACTACTTGGGCATAATGTTATTTTCTATGTTATTTTGAATATTCAAATCTTTTGGAGGTGCAACTTAGCCTAAACGAAAGTGACCCCTCATACGTTTTGATTCGTTGTTTTATTTGCTAGTAAGTTTCTTTGTTATTTCTCTAATCAAGAATTTGTGCAATTTCTTAATAAAATCATTTGCAAGCATCATAGTCCTACATCAGTAATCCCCAGCTTATTCATCCACAAAAAGACAAAAAGGATCCAAGGACTGTAGCCCTATTCTTAAATATGCAGAACATGTCAAAATAGTTTTATCAAGAATGGAAAACTTGATCACATCAGAGGGCTACACAACTGTAAACAGAAACATAACTTTCAAATGAATATTTGACCCTACTTCAGTCAAATACAAAACATCTCTCAGCAACATGCTTGAAGCTTAATAAAACATATAGTGAGCACAAAAGTATGGCAGGATTGAAATGACACGTACTCAATACCTCAGAAAGGAATTTTTGCTCCTTGCGATGCAGACTAGAAAGTTCAGCAGCCAATTCAGAATGCTTTCTCCTAAATGATAAAAATATATATAGTTGTGATTACCTTTAGAACCGCTAGAGGGAAAATTTCTATATCGGTATTGTTATCAGAGTTTGAGACTCATCCAAAGAGTTTTTATTTTGCCATTTCCACTAGTTTAGACAGCTTTAACGTTTTGTTTAACTTCTAATTTTAGTTAAATTATTTCAGGACGATAATATCCCATAATATTAACTTCAAATAGACTAACATTTCGAAAGTAATTCAAAAAATAATAATATTAGGAAACATTTCATGCGAACGCTACTAATAAAATAAAAATTAGATTTTGAGAAGGAAAGAACCAGTAAATGCTTTTGATCTAGCAAAAGCTATTAATCGTTCATTCCCATTTTACAAGGGATTACAAAAAAAAAACAATGGAGCTGATTGGTTTGAACCGTGAATTGTCAATATCATCTTTGAAAGTGTTGCATAAAACAGGACAGTAGAGGAAAAGCATAGGTTTGTATCAAAAAAAATTTCCAGTATGGCATGCAAAAATATAAAACAGAAACAGGAATGCAAACTAACTTGTGCTTTTCTTTAAATTTAAAAAGTATGTTAACTTATTTACAGATGCAGAGAAATAGTAGGTTGAGAGAAGAATAAAATGTGTATTCTCCCAGTGATTCTTTAACAGAAAGGATCAGAATATGCCACACATGATAAGAGTATAAAATCACTCTTCTGATTAGTCAGAAAGCAGCTCTTCATAACAAATGTTACAAGGGGCCACCCATTCTGTTGCAGTTATAGAACTGCATAACCACTGAATTACGGATGTTTAACAACTAGAGCATTCGAGAAATGATTGAAGAGTAACCACTGAATATAATTGTTTGCTAACAAAGCATTGAAAAATCCATGCATTCATGCTGCAGTCCCGTTTGAGATGAGAAAAACATAACCTCAAATATTATATTCACATTAATAAACATGGAACGAAACTATGGCAAATAATATCATCAAGAGTGAAAGATTGCATAGCGTGATGTCTATGGAAATCAAAAAGTTAACACGAAACCACAATGAACTGCTTGTAAACACCGTATAGTTTTGCAAGGAGAAAATTCACCTAAGAGATTGAATATCCTGATGAATGTGAGCTTCATCAGATGAAATTTGAGACTTGAGCATCAAGAGAATAGCTTGCTGCTTAGCATTCTCAACCTGGGCTTCTACCCATTGCCTTTCACTTGTTGCAAAGCTATGGACATAACAAAACATGGTAAGCAAAACAAAATGTGCTGGATAATAAGAAACTCTAGGAAGTTGAACCAAAAAAAATTGGAAAAAATAGCAGTATGAGTAATCTACCTAGATCTTTGACACCGTTGAAAAAAAAAATTATCAAATATCTACAATCATACTCTGCTGGAAATACAAGTTTTCTTTTGCATGACCTCCATGAATAAAATTGGCATTTTTTTAACAAATGAGTTGATGTGCATAGCACATCCAAGTTGCACGATACCTATTTATATAAATAAATTTATTTGTGAGCGTATTTTAGATGATGACATTACCTACATCTAAATCACTTTGTATAATAAATCTGATGGAAATATATGAAACTCAGGTACCAGCCGATCAACATATAGAGGGAGAGGGAACAGTAGTCTTGAAATCAAGCGTTAATTAGTTGTAGGTGATGAAGATCACTGAAGAACTTTTTTCATGCAGGATAAATATTTCTCTCTGCTCTTAGTTAGCTCAATTTTTTAATCGAGTCAACTCAATTTTATTAAAATCAAATTTCAACTCAATCTTAAACCCGAGTCACCCAAGACGAATCGATTTAATTGAATATGACTAATTAATACTAATCCAACTCTCTTTTTTTTTTTTTGCCAAAGCTAGCTTGGATCGATTAATTTAATCAATCAATCCAATTTGTTCAATTATTTGGTTCAATTTTACACTAATTTCATTAATTTGAGTTGAATCAAATAAAAATGTCATTTTTTTAAGAGATGAAATGACTCAAATCGAGTTGAATCGAGTCAGATTATGTCGAATTAAATTAAATCAAGACGAATTGATGCAAGCAAAATTTTGGGAAAAGCCCCAAATTTTTGAAAGAAAGAGAAGATTCTTCCTAGGATAAAAGAAAATATACAAATATACCCAAAAGGATACAAAATAAAACAAATAAAACAAAAATAACTTCACTTTATAATATAAGAGGACTTACAAACTTAGACACTTACAAACGACAAAATAAAGACACCTTAAACACCTAAACTTGCATTTTCTTGAGAAGAAAGATACAGGTGGTGTCGATACTTGTGGACAGAAGAAAGAGATAAGAAGCTGAGATGAAGGAGGACAAGCTCGCAAGCGTTCCTATAAGAAGAAGGAGAGAAAAGACATAGCTCGCAAGCTATCCTAGAAAACCCTAAGGTTTAGTTCCAAAAATCACATCATAAGCTCTCTCCAAAAACTCTCTAACAACCACAAAACATCTCCAATTTATAAGCAAAAGAAAGAAGCCAAACAACCATTCCACCTCCAACCAAAACTAATCAGGTTTGGGGAAATGAAAGACCAAAGAACACCACAAACAGCCCCCAAAATCTGCACAGAAAACAGGAAGGAAAGCCACGGGAAACACAGCCAGGGAGCCATGGGAAAGCAGCCAGGAAGGGACCCGAGGAGCCCAGCCAAGAAACGAGACAGAGGAAGACGGGAAAAGCAGCAAGGGAGAAAACTGAAAAGGCAACCAGCCCACAGCTTTTATTCACAAGGAAGAAACCAAAGAGACACAAGAATGGGAAGAAACAAGCTCCACTCCACATACCTTTATGAATTTATGAGCTAAGAAGTGCAATTATACCACCAAATAATGAGCTAAACATCAGCTCAAGCATTAATGAGCTAGCACCAAGTAGATCTCAAAATTTTAGCTCACAACTAGAGAATCCAAAGCCCAACCCGAGAGCATCCAAAGGCCCAAACCGAGAAACAGGAAGCAGCCCAAGGACAAACGGACCCCTCTTGATTTGACCCCCCTACCTACATCAATTCTCCTCCCGTTGAAAGAATTCATCTCCCGATGAGTTGTCTTCAAAATTTTGGAGATCCGGCATTTCAGATTCCTGAATCAAAATGTCATACTTCATTTGATGATTTCCTTTTCTAGTTCAAATTCAGACAGGAGTTGAAGTTTCTTCGCTTCAAATCTTTTGGCACTTGAGTGTAGCTGCTCTTGAATCTTAATAAGCTCGAACTGTATCGGGTCTGAAGAATTTTCTTGTGGCGAGATCCATTGGCTTTTAGGAATAGATTCTTCAAAATCTTTTGGCTTACTTTCTTGCTTGATTTCCACTTGATGTTTATCCATGTTGACTTAAAATAAAGGAAGACCCAATAAAAACTTAGATTCACTTGACAAATTGGGATTTGCTAACCCGCTATGATACCAAATTGATGCAAGCAAAAATAAGGGAAAAGCCCCAACTTTTTGCAACCAAGAGAAGATTCTTCCTAGGACAAAAGAAAATACACAAATATACCCAAAAGGATACAAAATAAAACAAATAACCAAAAATAACTTCACTTTATAATATAAGAGGACTTACAAACTTAGACACTTACAAATGACAAAATAAAGACACCTTAAACACCTAAACTTGCATTTCCTTGAGAAGAAAGATACAATGGGTGTCGATACTTGTGGAGAGAAGAAAGAGATAAGAAGCCGAGATGAAGGAGGACAAGCTCGCAAGCTTTCCTATAAGAAGAAGCAGAGAAAAGGCATAGCTCGCAAGCTATCCTAGAAAACCCTCATGTTTAGTTCCAAAAATCACATCATAAGCTCTCTCCAAAAACTCTCTAACAACCACAAAACATCTCCAATTTATAAGCAAAAGAAAAAAGCCAACTAGTCATTCCACCTCCAACCAAAACCAATCAGGTTTGGGGAAATGAAAGGCCAAAGGACACCACAAACAACCCCCAAAATCTGCATAGAAACAGGAAGTAAAGCCACGGGAAACACAGTCAGGGAGCCACGGGAAAGCAGACAAGGAGGGACCCGAGGAGCCAAGCCAAGAAACGAGATAGATGAAGACACGGGAAAAGCAGCCCGGGAGAAAACCGAAAAGGCAACCAGCCCACAGCTTTTATTCACAAGGAAGAAACCAAAGAGACACAAGAATGGGAAGAAACAAGCTCCACTCCACATACCTTTATGAATTTATGAGCTATGAAAAGTGCAATTATACAACCAAATAATGAGCTAAACATCAGCTCAAGCATTAAAGAGCTAGCACCAAGTAGATCTCAAAATTTCAGCTCACTACTAGAGAATCCAAAGCCCAACCCGAGAGTAGCCAAAGGCTCAAATTGAGAAACAGCAAGCAGCCCAAGGACAAAAGGACCCCCCTTGATTTGAAACCCCCCCCCCCTTGCCTACATCACGAATCTTGTAAAGTTGAACTAAATCGAGTATAATCGACTCAAATTGAGTCAAATCAAAATTAATTGAATTTAAATTGGCTTACCTAGTTCAATTTTACCAAAATTGGCAGCCCATATCTGATTTTGCCTTCTTTTAACCCTTCCCAAATCATATGGATGCAGATTAGAGGGCAGAAATTGCATGCTGAGGGAAAATAGTACCTAGCCAAAGCTATTTTTCCACGTTCTCTGCTCCTATCTACAGCTGAAAGTATCAAGGGTACTAAAATCACATCCTAGCCGCTCATCCCTAACAAAATGGGGGTCGATCATCTTTTACTGCCATCCTGGTTGGTATATGCAAATGAAATCAAGAACGTTGGGAGGCATTTTTCTTTTTTGTTTTCAATTTTCCAAAGAGAGAAAGGAGTGACGGGAGTGAAACAGAGCAGGGGGTTCTGGCACTTTTTTGTTTTCAATTTTCCAGATAAAAGCGAGAGAGGGCACCTGCAACTAGGGAAGATGAAAGATGCAACTTTTCTTCCTCTTGAGATTTCTAGAAAGTAGCATTTTATGTTCTTCAATTTTTCAAAAATTGCAAAAAAATTTCATGCTATTAAGCTGAAAGAAGAAAGTCATATAATCCCTTCTTCCGGCAGCTCATCCAAAAAATGGAGAGGTTTTTTTATTAGAGAAGGGAGGTGAAATACTGTTGATGTGATACATGCATGGAATTACAACAGATTAATAAGAGAATTTATTAAAAGTTAATCATCATAAAATTATGCATCAAAATCAAAGTAAGATGTTAAAATTCGCGGTCTTTCACTTGCTTAGACAAAGAGGTACATGAAGATTAACCAAGACACTCTCAATCAAATACAAAGGCGAACGTAATGTAATAGCTTATAACACAAATCCGAAATTTAATATTGAGTTATTCACCTTGAGGGTTTACTCTCTCTCTACAATTCTAGGCTTAGCGGATGAAGATCTTCCACACCAGAAGTGAGATGACCACTAGGAAGGAAGAGCCAAGGAGCTTGGTTGTTGGGAAGGTAGCCGGAGGTGGAGGAGGCAAGGATCGTCCGATGAGGAACCACGTGGTTCTTGGTCGTTGAAGCTCGATAGTCTCGGCGTGACAATAAATGATGTGGTTGACGTAGCGTTCCACTGTGCTGTCGTACTCCCAATCCGGCTCATAGAAGGGAGAGAGTAGGATGTCGATCTCGTCTTGGGCGTTGTAAGCAAAGCCGTGATCAACTGCCGCATCCGCCGTTCATGATCATGAGAGGACTTTGGGTGTAGTTGGGAAGTAGGGGTGGAGGAGCGGCTACCTAGGAGAGGCGGCCAAGAGGAGGAGGGGACGGTGGGGGTTCGAGTGGCTTAGGGAAGAGAAGAGGGAGGGAGAAGTCAAAAATCTGAAATTAATTCAGATTTTGATAAAGATGGGAGGGAGGGAATTCATTTTGAAATTCAAACTAAGCCATTAAAGGGGGTCGGCGATTAGGAGGGAATTAAGGAGGATTAATTGGTGGTAATTAATGAAATAGGAGAGAGAGGGAGAGGGGGATAGGTGGTCGGCCAAATAGAGAGAGGGGGAGAGGGATTTAAGTTTAATTAAGTGGGCCCCAAGCAATAAACAATGATTTAAATAAAATATGAATTGAATTTCAGATTTTATTTAAAAGAAGTTTCCAAACTTACATGCTAGCATTTAAAAAGCATTTGAATTTCAAATTTGAGTTGAAATCCAATTAAGTAACTTTCCTAATTACTTAGACTTATTTTAGGAAAGTGATTAATGAACATTTGAAATTTGAATTTCAAATGTGAGGGCTTGGGGAGGTGGGCCGGCGGGTTGAGCAAGTAGAGGGGGGAGAGGGGAGGGCCGGCCGGCGGCTTGGGCGGCCAAGGGAAGGGCAGCGGGATGGGGGTGAAGCTTGGGATTTTGGATGAAGGAGAGGAACTTGGTTAGGGGAAAAGTCGGCGGGTGATTGGCTAGGGAAGGAAGTGTAGGTAATGGAAGAAAAGAAGGTCGAGGCCGCGAACCTTGGAATCCTCCGACGGTTGACGGGTCTTGCTCTCACCCACCAAGGGTCTCTCCTCTCATGAACTCACTTAGAGATCAAACAAAGAACATAAAATTTCATTTCATAATCATCATTCGATACAATAGATGCCACAATATATAGGTCTAAGGAAACAAAAAAAAGACAATGACGTAAATGCCCCTAGGGCTACAACTCAAGACAACTAAAAAAAAGGTACTGTGAAGACTTTTGGAGGCTACGAACTTTTCAGTTGTGGTGATAGTGCTCAGCTGAAAGAAAAGAGGAGAGAAGAGATGGCTTGCATGGACCGTTGTCAAACATTTTAAGCAAACTTACAACCTCTTAGATTGTTGTCCTACCTTTTTTTCTTCCTCATTCACCAACCAACTTCGGTGAGATTGTGATAGAGACGACGTCCCAAGCAATCCTAACAGCAGCCTTGTCATTTCAGTTATCTTCGTTTTATATGAACGAAGGCACTACGGCTAAAAAACTATTGGACACTAGTTCAGGAGAGATAAATTCCCTCAAACTTAGGAAGCCTAGGTATTTAAACTGTGTGGATGTGTACAACGATTCCATCAAGCCTTAGGATTGATTAAGAAATCTTTGTGAACATGTTTTTATACAAAACACTTGTTTTCCTCCTCGTACAGATATAGAAATCCAATAATTTTCTACAGATTGTTCTCATTTGAGAACTCAAAGAAAAGGACAACAAAATGGTGGATTATTGACCACCAATGCATGAAATCGCATTCCTATCAGAGCTATCCTTTCCCTAAACCAAACCCTAGGTCATTTTTAGCCATTGAATCCCAATAGAATGACTACAAACTTGACTAAACAAGTTGTATTGTATTTAGGGTTTAGATTATACAAAATCAATTTGAAAAAAATATTTCAAGCCTCTTTATGCTAGGGTTTTCATTTTCCTAATTTTTTTGGAAAATCATTAAATATGTTAATTTAACTATAAATATTTGTGATAATAATTTTTAGCGTTTTATAAACCCTGAAAGGATTATAAATGATATTTATTTTATTGTGGAATTATTTAAAACTATTTATATATTCTTCAAACTAAATGGCTAAATGAAAAGACAAATAACCTATAGCTCTGAAAAAATTTCTAAAAATAAAAAAGTCATTCCATCCACTTCTAAGTTCATTCAATCATACATAAATTAATCTTAAAGCTCTCTTTAAGCCATAGAAATGATAAATCCTATTTAAATGAATCCAAAATATTCTAAAAAAATAAGAATCTGGCTTAAGAGTCTTCCTTCCCTTCGTGTATGATGCTTGGAAGCTTCCCAAAGCTTCTGGCACTTCACTACACAAACCTTAGGAGCCCTTGAATCCAATCAGCCCTTAGACAAATCTAAGGATTTTTATGATTCAAATTGAACCAAATTCAACTTGAATCATCCTCATCTAGCCTATCTTTGCTTGATGCCTTCTTGAACACCAATAGAGGTTTCCAATAACCTCTAAAGTGTTCAAGAGAGTAAAAAGGACCTCTAGGGCCAAAACTTAGATTCCCTTGACCTATTTGTCTAAGCCAAAATCAACAACTAGTTCTCCTATTTTTGGCATAAGATTCCAATCTGGCCTACCAGATTTGCTTAACCCAAAGTAAGCAAATGAACTTTCATCCTTGAACATAAAAGTTTTAGGATTCCTCATTTTCTCTTGGCCTATAAGTATAAGAAATTCTACAACCCTTAACCTAAAAGCTACAGGTTAAACTCCATTCTTCCTTAGCCTAAGAGCTACAGAAAATTCCATAACCCTTAGCCACAAAACTATGGGTTAAAGCTCATTTTCCTTTAACTAAAAGCTATAGAAAATTTCATAACCTTTTAGCCTCAAAGCTATAGGTGCATTATCATCTTCATTTTCTTAACTCAATCAAGCAAATGACTCCCTAGCTCTTGGCCCATTAGCCATTGCTTGTCCTATTTGACTCAAATTAAATAGAAGCCCTCTTTCCTTTGGCCTCAAAGCCTAGACCTGCCTATTTGGCCCAATCAAATAAGGGATTCTCATTATCTAGACAAAAACTTGGATTCTCATCACTTAGCCAAAATAATTGATTTCATGTTTCTTTTAAATTAAAAAAAAAAATCAAATTGGTAAGCCACTTTGGAAGCCTTTACCTTGAAAATTTACTTAGATTTCCTTTAATGCAATGATATATCATTCCATCCTAAAATGTGTAATACCTATAAAATTAGATCTTAAGATAGCATAAATGATAGGCTTGTCTAAAAGTAGTGATTATTCCATATATATTCTTCATAACCCTTCAAAATTAAATAAAAGCTTTAAGTAACAAATAACTTTAAGCGAAATCTTTTTTTTTCTATTTTAAAAGCATTAGATGGGTTTAACGAGTCGTCATTTCTAGACATGATTTGAAGACTAGAGATCGAGCTAACTTAACCTCAGGTAAGATTTCAAGTTCATAGGTTTCATACATTTACTTAGATTTAGGTTCGAGCTACTAACTATCGATAATTCTCATCTTAGATCTAAGATTTGAATCCGATGTTCTCAGTTACATCGTAAGCCCACATTTTCATAGGCATTTTTCAACCTAGTGTTGTTGTAATATAAGTCTAACTTTATAAATAAAATTGATCGACTTTAACATAAAATTATCTCCAAATTTAAAGCACAACGTAAGATAAATTTGAGTATCTCTAAATTTCTCAAAATCAAGTACTCCAAAATTTTCTCATTTGGCTTCCATTCAAAAATTATTTAAGTTGATCCAATCACCTATGAAATTCCAAAGAACAAATATTTGACATGAATTTCTCAAAAATCATATAAAATGTTAGTCAATATTTTGATAAATAAATATACACCACTATTTTAATCAAAAAAATTCTCAAGGGATAAATATCTTTGGGATGTAATTAAGCATAGGGGTTTGCCCTTATGGGTAACTTATACTCCCAAATAAAATAAATACGATTCAATCAAATATATCGTGTAGGGGAAAATCTCTAGGTATAAAAATAAAAATGCAAGTTTTATTAGAGTCCATAGAAAAATAAAAATTTTATCCCTCAAGCTAATATATTATTTCTATATCATCCTTGATTACAAAATATTTAAAATCTGATGAAGATAGAAAAACTTCTCATTCACTCTTCCTAGTACCCACCATCCTCAGCATCTCTCCGTTCTACTCTTTATCAGCTCACTATGGATGCAATGAATTCCAAACAATTAGTGCTCACCATAGGGGCTGAAAGGTTCAAATGGGGAATAGTGGTGCATAAGGAGAGAAAATATTTTTCTTATAATAATAAATATTTATCTTCATTATTGCATACTAACCAAACGTGTTATTTAGGGTGCGTTTGGGACGGCTGCAGCTGTCGGTAAAGTAGGTTGTAAAATTGTTGTACATAAAGTTGCTTCTTGAAGTTGCTTTATAGAAATCATTATATTTTGTTTGAATAGTATAACTGTAGAGCTGCTGTGCTGCAGCTGTATGAGAACTAATTACCTTCGTACCCTTATTTATATTTAGATGAAATATATAATTTTTCAAATTTAAATTTTTTTTAAATGTATATGATAGAAGAAGCAATCTTCCTTGGTCTTACTGAAGCATTTGCTTCAGCTTTCCTACTCATTGATAGTTGTAGCGTTGAGACAAATTAAACAGTACGCCAATGGCGCCCATTTCTCCCAAAGAGTGCAGCAAACAAATGATGAATGCCCTTACGTCCTCCTACAACGACCAAATCCGCCCCCTGCTTGACGTCGTCGACCGCCTCCGCCAAGCTTAGTTATACTCTTCTTGTCTACTTCCTCAGCCTCTTCACTCCTCCACTCCTTGTAGCTGCAATGGTGGTATTGTAGAGAGAGAGAGAGAGAGAGGAAAAGAATAAGGGAGAACAATGGTCAAGGTTGCTTGGGCGCTACTTCTTTTCTCTGTCGCCTCTCAGGTCCCGTGCCATCCGAAATCACTCGAAATCCTCTCGCTACTGCATAACCGCTTCTTTGGCCAGATCCCGTCGGCAATCGGCGAGATCAGAAGCTTGGTATCGCTTGACCTTTCCAACAATGATTTCTCCGGTCCCGTGCCAGCCGAGATTGCGGGTTTAGATCCCGTCGGCAATCGGCGGTTCAGAAGCTGGTGTCAACAGAATCTTCAGCAAGAAGCAAAAAGGTTCGCCGGCGTGGAATGATCGGCGTGCGATGCATTTGTTTGATGGATAATGGAAAAGCAGAGAGCAGCGCGGCAATGATGATAGCGAATATTTGCCGCGGGATTTTCGTCATTTTTCTTCCGTAAGCAGCCGACCGCAGCGGACCGCGGGAAACAGGGAATGGTCGCGGGAAGCAACAGCGGACCGCAGAATTTTTTCTGCCGTGGTTCTGCCGCAATGTCCCAAACAATGATTTAATGACTTTTTATATAGTAAAGCAGCAGTACCGCCGTCCCAAACGCACCCTTAATCCTAGAACTTCTTGGATATGAGATTTCTAACGCAAATATATAATACGCAAATAGTGCTTGATCAAATGAAACGATATGCAATGCTTATTTTATATATCTTATAGGTGATATAGACAATTCTAAATGTAAACAATAAATTACCTCTAAAGATGAAGAATAAAAAAAATGTGAATTCAATTTTCAATGAAATTTTTTATCTAATAAAATAAGCCAAAAGAAAAATCATCAAAATCACAATAGTTAAGAAAACAGTGTATAAATGAAACCAAATATATACAAAATCCAATTACATCAATCACATTAAATCAATCGTTAATTATTGGAAAAAAAAAATGAAAGAAAAAGAATAAACTACAAAGGAAGCCTCTCGCTTAATGATCCCAGAATGCTCAAGTCTCATACTTGAACAAAGATTAAAGTAATAAAAAGATTGAAGAAAACTTCACATTTAGAATTGAAATGTTATACGATCCATGATGAGCATTAGTTGCAAAAATCCTAATGTCCATACAAGAAGTGATCCATACTGGTACAATCCTGGATAAGTAGAAATTGCAGGATGCTACAATCTCCCAAATAGGATAAGTCGCAAGTTACTAAAAGCACTGGTAAACCCAGTAGAAATGGGAAGCCACGGAGAAGCTATTCATATGGATAAGAAGCTTGGGATCACATTACTAATGAAATTTAATAAATTATTTGTTCATAAGGCAATAGATTTAAACTATGTTAATGATCAACTTAGAAAAAGTGAAATTGACTCAAGATTATATTTCTTGAGTATGGTTAATGTTTAAAGTATCATTTAACCCCTAAGTTTCTAAAATTTTGTGCCTTTTACGGTTTTACCTAACACAAAACTAATTATCAACAATTTTTTTATTTAAGAATTTGAAAGTTACTACTTGATTTAGGGAAGAAGGTCAACACTTTTTTACTCTTCAGTAGTTTTCAATTGGAAGCACTTTAATAAGCCAATAATTAATAAAAGAATAAAGTAGAATTGTAATTTGATTTCAAGAGTATTTTGTGTTGGATTTATTCTCTGACCCTAATTATGCAAAACTAGGGTGTGCTTGTCGGACTTGTTTTGAGTTAGTGGTGTTGAGAGGGAACATGGACAAGAGCTAAAGGCCTTCAGGTAGATACTCATGTTACATTGAATAACGAGTAGTCCATTAATTTGTTGTGCGAGAGCTCTTCCTCAACCTTTGTGTAGGATTCAAGTTACTAAAATTTGTAATGAGATGTTCCAAGCCCTTCTAACATGGGATCAGCATATTTGGATTGATAATCTGGGGTATAATGAGCATATGCTATATTTGAGTCATGTTCCAACTAACTGTTATAAATGCAAGTTACTGTTTCACTACAGTTGGTGTAAGACGATTGATTTACATTGATTTTGATTAACCGAGCCAGGTGATACAGATTCGGAGCGGCAATCCTATTTTAGATTAAGTATTATAAGCACCAAAATAGTCATGACATTCCAACTGATACCCAAGGTGACCACGGGATAAAACAACATGTGAATATGAAATAATAATCCTGCAAGCTGTGACAAGACAATCTTTTTTTAATAATAGTCCATTGTTGTATTTTTCATATATGATTTAATTTCTATATACTTTCCTATCTTTCCATAACATTTGCATACAACATGCATCCTTAACACCTATCTCTTCAAGCAACTTTACATCCTAGACTTGCAAAGAAAGCCTAAGTCACAATGTCTATGCAGATTATACTCATCTGTAATGAACGGTTCAACCTCCTAATAAAAGTCGCGACCCCAACCCTCCTAATACAAGTCGCGACCCCAGGAGTGGGTCGGTTTTTGCGAACGAAATAGAGATCAGACAAGGGGCGGACGACCGAACTTGCATGAAGGGTTTGGAGAAGTTTCATTTTTCCAATTTTAGCAAACAATTGCGTTGGAGGATAAGATTTAACAATTTCTCTTCATTCCAATCGCTAAAAGAGTGATAAATTTGGAAGAAGTTTCAACTAATGAGAGTAACGATGAAGAAAAGAATGAAGAATGTTTGTTTTATTTTTTATATGAATTTGTTTCCTATTCTTCATCTGATTAGTAGAAATATTAAATTGAAAGTAAAGGAAGAGTTAGAAAGTGGAAAAGATAAGTTTTTGAAAAAGAGGAAAGCATTAGGGAAAATCTTTTCTTCCAAAAGTGGAATAAAGTAAGTAAATTATTATTTAAGTGGTTTATATGAATTTATATTCTCAAATGCTAATTGAAGAAATCATTTTATGGTGGAGGAAGAAAGATTTACAAAGAAAGGAAGGAAATTCGCATTGAAGTTTTTCAGTGAAAGACGAAGATTAGAAGAAGAAAATAAAGTTGGTAAATTTATGTCATTTCATGATTACATTTTATGCATGGTCTTTTAAATATTTATTTCTTTGCATAAATTACAAATGTTAAAATTATAAATATTTCATGATTATATAATCTTTTGATCAATTGCATCTGTTATAAATGTTGGAAAGTTTCCTCAAAGTGAAGTAATATTTTATGTAAGATATGCAAATGTATAAATAATGATTAAATGGAAAAAGAAATGAAAAATGGAAAGAGAAAAGGAAAGCCAAAAGACATATATGTAAGGAAATAAAACACATAAATATAACAAGGTAAAAGGATATGCATGTAGATTACAGGAGTTCACCCCCGTATGGTATTGGCTGGGGAATCAACGTACCCGTGCATGTATAAAGGAAAAGGTTATAGAAAAGGAAAAAAGAAATAGAAAAAGTTGTACCTTTGGGTACATTTAGATAGTGCTCCTGTTCAAAATAAATGAGAAAATAAATACATGTTAAAATAAATGCTATTAATGAGGACATCATGCCTTGGAAAGTCTACCCAAGGTGGGGTCGACGATCTACGGCCACGATCACACCAATTTATTTTTGAGTTAATTTATATATTTTTTTTTATTTATGTATTTTTCCATTTATGCTCTTACTTGAGGGATTAGTTATTTGTAAGCCCAAGGGGTAATGTTGTCTTTTTTTTTCCTTTTATGTATTGGACTATTTAAGTCCCTCCTCTCCTTTGAAAGCACTAATGAAGAATTATAATGAAAATTTCTGTAACTTTGTGTTTTCATGAGAGCTTGAGAACTTTGGAGAGAAATCCCTACGAGAGGGTAATTGGATCACCCACCAACATTGGAAGTATCCGGGTTCGTGGCTCTTTTCTACCTTGATCTTTTCTTCTTCTTCCCTGCCCCTTCCTCCCACCATATGGCCAAAGCCTTGCTCCCAAAGCCGTCGGCCACCTTTAAGAATCCCCACCGCTGGCTACACCTCCACACCACCACATCTCCAAACCCTAACCTAGCCTAGCCGCCGGCCATGAGCCTTCCCTCCTTGCCACCCACATTCAAAACCCCCTCATTACTACTTTCCTTTTTCCTCTCAACCCATTTGGAAAGTCTTAAAATTCAAATTTTCAATCAATTTGAAATTTGAATTATTTCCTAAAATAAAACTTAATTTTAGGAAACTTTCTAATTCAAATCCAAAAATCAATTTTAAATTGGATTGGAATTACATCCTCCTCCCTAATTTGGGATTCCCAATTAAACAGTTATTAAATCCCTTTCCCTAAACCCTCCAACCCCATCATGGTGTCGCTGGCCCCCTTCTCCCTATTTCTCTCTCCCTCATTATTAACCCCTGTCATATTTGGCCTTTTGTGTTTTAGGAAAGACTTTGAATCCAAATTCAAAATAATTTGAATTTCAAAATCTTCTTATTTAAGCCTAACCCTTTAGGAAATAAACCCAATCACCTTAAATCTGAGATTAAATCGCATATTTGGCCTTTTGTGTTTTAGGAATGACTTTGAATCCAAATTCAAAATAATTTGAATTTCAAAATCTTCTTATTTAAGCCTAACCCTTGGAAATAAACCCAATCACCTTAAATATGAGATTAAATCGAAGATTTAACTCCCAATTACAATTAATGCCAAGATCCTCATTCATTGAATGTGGAAACCATCCCCCCTCAATGAATGTGGACACAATTCCCCCTCTCTCCCTAGGCCAGCCCATTCCCTCTCTCTTCTCTAAATCAACTACTCTACTATATTTCCCAAAATTCTTTTCCCCAATCTCTGAAGTCCTAGCCGCCTCCACCCAAACCCTCCCACGCAGTTTTTCTCCTAGTTTCTGAAGTTCCTGGGTGTTGTCCCGAAAATTTCGGCAAGCTGATGTCCTACTATCCATAAACCTCCTGTTTGATGTCCTGAATGTTCATAGCTGTTGTCCAGGAAATTTCGGCAAGACGAGCTGCTATCCTGCTCTCCAGAAACCTCCTATTGTTGTCCTGAATGTTTATAGCTGCTGTCCAGGAAATTTCGGCAAGACGAGCCGCCGTCCTGCTCTCCAGAAACCTCATGCTTGCTGTCCTGAAGGTTCACAGTTACTATCCAGAGATCCCAGCAGGTTTCTAGTATTGTTTCGCCATCCAGAAGACTCCTATCTACTGACCAGAAACCCCCACACGGCTGTCCACACGCAAGACTCCTTCGAGATTAGCCGCCAGACTTTAGATCTTCCTCCTCGAATCTCAAATCAGACCTAAGGACTTGACGAAGGTGAACTCTTCTCCAAGTTTCATATCTTCCTAGTTGCTCGGTTTAGTTTGATTCACAAAAATTGTGTTAATTTTCCTGCGCTAAACCCTAATAATACAGAAAGTTGAGTGAGGGATCCTTGCATAGTGACTAATTTTATTGTTAGCATAGAAATTTTCATTGAAAACCTTCCATGCATGCAACGTTAGAGTAATTGACCGTTTTAAGATCTTAACTTCTATGCTTGTGATTTGGCCTAAGCTTGTTTCATCGCTTTAAGTATTTGATTATTAGTTCTCTAAAATTTAAGCGTGCAAATTCCTAAATCAATATCATCTAAGTATTGTAGTCTTGCATCACCTATAAATGAATATGATAGATGATGTATAAAGGAATGAATGGAATATGATATAACAGGAATATGATATAACAGGAATAAATGAATGAATGTAATGAAATGAACTAAAGAAAGGAAATGTATTTCAATGTTAAATGAATGGACATATATCAAAGATTGTATGTATCGTACTTTATGCATGTTAATTATTTTAACAGTTACCTATTAAATTTATTTTGTAAACTCATTCCATTAAATTATGTTTCAGGTAAGTCCTCAGAGATTAGAAATGACCGTAAGAGAAGAATTTGTCTATAGAAGACGACGTAATAATGAGAACAAGTAAACTATAATTGTTGTAATTAGTAGCTTTGAAAAGTGAAATGAATATATTTTATGGAATATATTTGTTAAAGTAGCTCTTCAGTTGCTTGAGAGATTTTATGTTAATGTGATCATTAAAAAGAATGGAATTAATACCGTCTGACTTTTAGTTCCCGCCTCGTAAAGTCGAGCATCCAGACCGGGGCGTGACATCATCTAAGGGATTTTTTTTTAATACAATATTATAAATAGATGGAAAAAAGAATGCAACAAAGGCAATTACAAAGAATTTTCATGGTACAAAATATCAAATACATAAAGCATAAAGCCAAGAGATGAATCATCTAACAATATAGGAAAACAAAAGGGGAAAAAGAACTCATTCAAACTGTCTTGCTGAAAGCTAGGAGAAAACAGGAAATATGATTTTTTTTCTTTTTTAAATTAAGGTCCTATCAAGTAAATAGGATTCAAAATCTACAATCCACCAGAGCATCATCACTCTTAATGCTCCCAATAAAACTCTCAGAATGTAGAGCATCATGGTTAGCTATGTCTTCACCGCTAAAAGTGCGAGTAGAAACTTCTAGAATTGGCAAAATAAATTCCTCTTGTTAGTAGAAGAATTAGAGACAATTTTCATAAGGCTTGTAAGGGCAGGCATAATAGGCTCGGTATCCTGAAAAAATTCAATAGGTTTAAAATCCTGAAGGTAGATCTGAACGAACGATGGAGTAGCATCAACTATTGAGGGGAAAATGAAGGGTCTACACATTTAAATGTCCCCATTGCACCTGAATGTTTGATTTCCTTAGACCTGAATGAGCCTTGAAATAATTAGATAAATTTTGCCCAAAGATTTCACAGAAAGAATAATATTGACTTATGTCTTCAAAGATCACTCTTTGCAAAAAATTCACAAAACTTTGAGCCAATACATGCCCCCATTTCAAACGACAAAGTAATGTTCATTCCAACCAAAACTCTGGCTAAAGATGGCCCTGAAAGTCAAGCAATAATAGCATCCGCTTGCAAAGATTTGTCAAAGATAGAAATAAAAAAGTAAAAGTAGATTGATTGAAAAAATATAACTTAAGATGAGGAAAGACAACTTAAGCAAATTGAGTAGGTACGTTAAAAATTGAGTCTGATTAATTTGCAAACGATAGATTCATAATAATATGTTAAGGATCAATAACCTCAACTAAATAGTTACCAACCAAATGTAGGCTGATGTAGGCAAAGGGGGGATCAAATCAAACCCAAAAAAAATTTGGTTTTGACTTCCCTTGAGCTTGCTAGCTCAATAAATTTTGAGCTAAAATTTAGCTCATTATGAGCCGGTTTTTAGTTCATTTATTAAACTAAAGGTTAGCTCATTATTAGCTAGGTTTTAGTTCATTTATTTTATTATTTATGTAGTTCTTTCTCTCAAAATTCTTAGTTTGTCCCTTGGGTTTCCAAAATGGCTTTTGGATTCCCTGTGCTTGTTGTTTTTCGTGCCTTGGCTCCTTGGATTCCACGGTTGGTTGTTTCCATGCCTTGGCTCCTTGGTTTCCACGGTTGGCTGATGGTTTTCCTGCTGGGTGGCCTTTCCCGTGCTTTGGTGCCTCGATTCTCTGGCTGGGTTTCTGCGGCTGCCTCTTCGGGTCTCTGGCTGGGCTGTTTCCCGTGAGGTTGGGGGGCTTTTCCGTGGTTTGTGATGCTTGGGTTCCTGTGGGAAATCATTGAAGTGGTTGTTTGTATTCCCCTCTCATGTCTATAAATATGAGATGTTTTGGAATGTTTTAAAGTAATGTTAAGAAAGAATTTTTGAAAAGAAATTTGCGGATTTTCTTGGAAGGGCTTGAGAGCTTCTTCTTCTTCTTCTTCTTCTTCTATCTCTTGGAGAGACATGCGAGTTCTTTCCACCCTTCTTCTCGGCTTCTAATGTATTTCGTCTCTCCGCAAGTATCCACTCCATTGTATCCTTCGTCTCTTGGAAAGCAGGTTTAGGTTTTAATTTGTGTTTGTGTCGTTTGTAAGAGTTGTAAGGTGTCTTGCTTGAGTCGATTGAGTCTAAAAGTTTGTAAGTGTCTTTTTATATGAAATGTAAGAGTTTGTTCCTCTTATTACTTAGTTCCTAAGTCTCTCTCTTTTGTTATTTTTGAGGTGATCAAGAATTTCTTGGGTTCCCTCTCCCCAGGGATTTTTGCTCGCATCATTTTTGGTATCAGAGCAAGTTAGGAAGTCCTAGGTTTTTAAGTTGGTTTGTCAAATCAAGTTATGTGAGTCTGAATTTCTTTAGGTTGAGTCTTTATTTGAGTCAAGTTTATTGTTGAGTCTTTCTTTTAAAAATGGAAAAAGACAAAAAGATAGATTCATTCAAAGATGAAAACAAGCCAGATAATCCTAATGTCCCTCTTCCGATGGACAGATGGATTCCAACTGAAGGTGATTCAACAGATTCGCTTCAAGACAGATTATACAAACTTCAATATCACATGTTCTTATGTGATCAAAAATTCGAGAAATGGAAGACGTATCTACAAAGACAGTTTGAGAAAGAGCAAGAAGAAATTTTGAAGAAGTTTGGAGAAAAGATTAAAGAGTTGGATGCTCCGTCTTCACCTCCTCGGAAGAAATCAAAAGCTAACTCATCGGGAGATGAGTTCTCAAGTAGGGGAGTCTGATGTAGGCAAAGGGGGGTCAAATCAAACCCAAAAAAAAATTGGTTTTAACTTCCCTTGAGCTTGCTAGCTCAATAAATTTTGAGCTGAAATTTAGCTCATTATGAGCCTGTTTTTAGTTCATTTATTAAACTAAATGTTAGCTCATTATTAGCTAGATTTTAGTTCATTTATTTTCTTATTTATGTAGTTCTTTCTCTTAAAATTCTTAGTTTGTCCCTTGGGTTTCCAAAATGGCTTTTGGATTCCTTGTGCTTGTTGTTTTTCGTGCCTTGGCTCCTTGGATTCCACGGTTCGCTGTTTTCGTGCCTTGGCTCCTTGGTTTCCACGGTTGGCTAATGTTTTCCTGCTGGGTGGCCTTTCCCGTGCTTTGGTGCCTCTGTTCCGTGCGGGCCTCTTGGGTTTCCGCAACTGCCTCTTCGGGTCCTTGGTTGGGCTGTTTCCCGTGAGGTTTGGGGGGCTTTTCCATGGTTTGTGATGCTTGATTCCTGTGGGAAATCATTGAAGTGGTTGTTTGCATTCCCCTCTCATGTCTATAAATATGAGATGTTTTGGAATGTTTTAAAGTAATGTTAAGAAAGAATTTTTGAAAAGAAATCTGCGGATTTTCTTGGAAGAGCTTGAGAGCTTCTTCTTCTTCTATCTCTCGGGGAGACTTGCGAGTTCTTTCCACCCTTCTTCTCGGCTTCTAAGCTCTAATCGTCTCTCCGCAAGTATCCACTCCATTGTATCCTTCGTCTCTTGGAAAGCATGTTTAGGTTTTAATGTGTTTGTGTCGTTTGTAAGAGTTGTAAGGTGTCTTGCTTGAGTCGATTGAGTCAAAAGTTTGTAGGTGTCTTTTTATATGAAATGTAAGAGTTTGTTCATCTTATTACTTAGTTCCTAAGTCTCTCTCTTTTGTTATTTTTGAGGTGATCAAGAATTTCTTGGGGGGGCCCTCTCCCCAGGGATTTTTGCTCGCATCATAGGACTAACGAAAATTTGCAAATGACATCAACATTTGGAGAACCCAAGAGAATTTGTCAATAATACAAAGATATCAGTCTAGCAAGTACAGCGATTTTTTCCTCATAAAAAATGAGCACAGAATTGCCTTGATATGATGATAGTTGCTTATGATTTGGTGGAGCTTAGCCTTGATGAAAATGAAAAGAAAAGTAAATGAAAATAGAGGGGACCAATCCCATGTCTGACAAAACACCCAAAATTTTTGTAAAAAAATGAAAATTTTAAGTAAGGAGATATAATAAAATGTGAGCAATCGAAGGAGCTTTTGAGACAAGGGAGCTTTTACGGTGGTGGAACTAGAGGAACCACCATGACCCAAGGAGAAAGGTTGTCACAATGGAATTAAGAACAATGAGAGGGGAAGCCAGCAAGTATAGTCCAAAAGAAAAGAATCAAGTAGCAAAGATCTAGAGTGGGGGAAGAAAACCAACTAGAGTGGAGAGCAACTGTCAATGAGAAAGGAGCTCAAGGGCACAGCATAAGGTGGCTCACCAAGAGCCATTAGGCTACGGCCCACACAAGCTACTGAGATCATGCAGGAAAGCTGATGTAGGCAAGGGGGGGCGTCAAATCAAATCCAAAAATTTGATTTTTGACTTCTCTAGCTTATTAATATCAAGTAGAATTTTAGCTCATTATGAGCTGATTTTTAGTTCATTTATTGAATTAAAAATTAGCTCATTGGCTTTTATTCTCCACCCCCCCCCCCCCCCTTTCCAAACATTTCCCTACCTTTTCCTCTTCCTTTTGCCTCTTGAGCTGCCTTGGTTCCCTGCTGGCTTTGACCCTTAGGTTGCTGCAGTTTTCTGCTGGTTTTCCTCCCACGGTGGTTGTTGACCCCTCGGTTTGCTGCCTCCTTTACTGCCGTGGCCCCCCCTTTACCATGAAATGAATGTGGCTGCTGAAAACCGTGACTTACTTGCTGGTTCCGTGGCCTTTTTCCTTGTGCTTTGCTGTGTCGTTTGGGATTTCTGTGCAAAAATATGTTGGCCTTTCATTTACCCATTTATGTGTGGATTTGAAGTGTTTTTTTTTTTTTTTGCTATTTAGTTTCCCTTTTATGCTTTTATATAGTAGATGTTTTGGGCTTTTTTAGGTGGGTGATGATTATGATTTTTGGAGAGAAAATCTGAGGTTTTCATTGGAAAAAACTTGAGAGCTTTGTTCCACTTCTTCTTCTACCTCTTGGAAGGCTTGCGAGCTTCTCCTCCTTCGTCTTGGCTTCTAATCTCTTTCGTCTCTCCGCAAGTGCCATTCCATATGTATCCTTCTTCTCAAAGTGAAGCAACTTTAGGGTGTCTTCACGTGATTGAGTCAAGTTTGTAAGTTGTTTTAATTTTAAAAGTTTGTAAGTCGTTTTATTTTATTAAAGTAAAGTTGTTTTGGTTCAATTGTCATATTTTGTATCCTTTTGGGTATTTTAGTGAGTTTCTTTTATATAGAAAGTATTTTCTTTTGTGATCAAAAATTTGGGTCCCTCTCCCAAATTTTTGATTGCGTCAATTTGGTATCAGAGCGAGTTAGGAAGTCCTAGGATTTAGTTGTCAAGTCTTTATTTTGTTTGTCAAGTTAAGTTGTCGTGAGTCCTTTTTGTGAGCCAGTGTTGTCAAGTCTTAGTCTGTCAAGTTTTTTTGGTTGTCAAATTTTATTTGTCAAGTCAAGTTGTGTTGAGAGTCTATTGAATCTAAGTGCTTAGGTTGTGAGTCTTGTAATTTTTTTAAGTATTTTTTGAGTCAGTCAAAAAAATGAAAAAAAAAACAAAAAGACAGAAGAAAGCAAGCCGGATAAAATTGAAGATTCAATGGATAGATGGATTCCATCAAAATCAAAACATCCTTAGGAGTATGAACTGTATAAGCTTCAATCATGGATGCATATACGTACAGAAAGGTACTTCAAGAAAAAGCAGCGCTTACAAGATAAATTCCCGAGAGAACGAGATGAGATCATGCAAAAATATGAAGATTTGATCAATGAATTGGATGCGCCGTCTTCACCTTCTTGAAAGAAACCGAGAACTGACTCATCGGGAGATGAGTTCTCAAGAAGGGGAGTTTGATGTAGGCAAGGGGGGTCAAATCAAATCCTAATATTTGATTTTTGACTTCTCTAGCTCATTAATGTCAAGTAGAATTTTAGCTCATTATGAGCTGATTTTTAGTTCATTTATTGAACTAAAAATTAGCTCATTATTTCTTAAATTTGACTTTTCTTCTTCCCCCCCTTTTTCCAAACATTTCCCTACCCTTTCCTCTCCCTTTTGCCTCTTGAATTGCCTTGATTCCCAGCTGGCTTCGACCCTTGGGCTGCTGCGGTTTTCTGTTGGTTTTCCTCCCATGGGAGGCTGCTGCCCCTTCGGTTTGCTCCTGAATTAATGCCCCATGGTCCCCCCTTTTTACCGAAATTTATAGTAGCTGTTTGGCTGCTGAGTTCCGTGATGTATCTGCTTGGAACCATGGCTTTATTCCCTACTTCTTTTTCTGTGACGTTTGGGATTTCTGTGCAGAAATCTGTTGGCCTTTTATTTCTTCATTTATGTGTGGAATTGAAGTGTTTTTTGGGCTGTTTAGTTTCCCCTTTTATGCCTATATATAGTAGATATTTGGGTTATTTTAGGAGTGTGATGATTATGATTTTTAGAGAGAAAACCTGAGGTTTTCACTGGATTTTTCTTGGGAGCTTTGTTCCACTTCTTCTTCTACCTCTTGGAAGGCTTGCGAGCTTCTCCTCCTTCGTCTTGGCTTCTAATCTCTTTCGTCTCTCCGCAAGTGCCATTCCATATGTATCCTTCTTCTCAAAGTGAAGCAACTTTAGGGTGTCGTCAAGTGATTGAGTCAAGTTTGTAAGTCGTTTTAATTTTAAAAGTTTGTAAGTCATTTTATTTTATTAAAGTAAAGTTGTTTTGGTTCAATTGTCGTATTTTGTATCATTTTGGGTATTTTAGTGAGTTTCTTTTATATAGGAAGTACAATGTTTTTGTGATCAAAATTTTGGGGCCCTCTCCCAAATTTTTGATTGCATCAAAAGCACGCAAGAACGAGAGAAAGCATAGGCAAACAAGTGTGCAGCGAAGGCACATGGCCCGTAGCAGCATGGTGCGTATACATGAATAGGACAAAGTAGTTCAGGCAACACATGAGCATGCAATAAGTTGGCGTGCGATGGTGGGTGATTTGAGCGTAGTTACTAGCGGCTAAGGTGTCGAGCACGTGAGAGACATCCTCCAAGTTAAGTGGATTTATGACCAACTCATAATTTATCATGTGGTCTATACCCATCTAACAGTTCTTCAATTAGGGAAATAATATAGGGTTTATATATCACTTGAAAGTTGCAAATATGCTTTTTTCTAATCTTACTAATCTAATGATTCTAACCTTGCTTTGATTTAATAAAGAGAAAAGTTACGGTTAAGTTTCTAATATGCATTAGATTTACTTTAATAGTAAATTTATTACCAATACATAACAACTTCTAAGTTTATTTATAGATAAATAATGCAAAACATTGTCTCTCCACTTTGGCTCTTAAGCTAAATTGAGTAAGAGACACCCTAATCATACCTGACATAGCAAAGGAGAACTTGATGTGAAACAACATGCGGTGAATCACAAATTGCACTTAAGAAATTAATAGAAGCAATGACTTTTAGCTTGCTACCAAAACTCTTTGTTTACTCAAGTTGAGTTTAAGAATAAGACATAGATAGATTAAGCAATGACAATAAATTACATGTAGAGAGTTGAGGAGCCTCACAAAATAACACCAAAATTTAAATAATGCAAATAGCTACCAATAATCAAAAGCCCCAAATTTAAGATCTAGATCACTCACCTTGAGGTCCGTCACTCATTTTGAAAGTGGTGGCTAGCGAAGGAGAATCGTAAGCAGGCTTAGCGATGCTACTAGTAGACAAGTGATCTTGAGAGGACTCGTCGCCGGGAAAGAAGCAGGATGTGGAGGAGCGAGTGGGCGGCCGTCAATGATCCACTCGGAGTCGGGACGTTGTTTGTCGATGACGATTATGAGAGTCGGTAGGATCCGATCCAAGTAGGCTACAACGGTATCGTCGTCGGAATCAAACCCGCGTCAAAGAACGGCGATCGTTGGATGTCGAGGTTGATGTGAGCGTCGAACACAATTCCCCATTCAAGCTCGGGGTCCGCCATGCATGGTGGGAGTGCGTGGGGAGGACAAAGAGGGGAGATGAGAGCAAACTGTGAGCTAGAGGAGGGAGGAGGATCACGGGTGGGAGAGGGCTAGGGGCGGGTGGAGCTATGGGGGGGGGGAGTTTGAAATCTGAAATTTAATTTAGATTTCTAAAATTGGCAAACTCTTAATTTCAATTTCAAAAATTTTGAATTTGAAATTATGATTAAGAGGGAAGGAATTAAAGGTGCAATTTAGAAAATTAATAGGGGAGAAGGAGAGAGGGGGGGCCGGTTATAAAAAGGGGTGATGTGGCTTTAGGTCTTGAGTAGGTGGGGACCATATAGGATTAAATTAATATAATTAAAATTCTGATTTTAATTTCAGAATTAATTATATTAAGTAACTCCTAAACTCATATGACAATAGGAGGGAATTGAAATTTGAATTTCAAATCAAGTGTAACTCTCATTAATTTACTTTCCAAGTTTGCTTGGGCTTGACTAGGAAAGTAATTAGGAAGGGGAAAATTCAAATTTCACAAGGGTGGAAAGAGGGGAAGGAGGCGGCGGCAATGGGGGAACCGGCGGGCTGGTGAGCGGACCAAGGGCTGCAGGCCGGCGGGTTGAGGAGCTGCAGGCCGGCGGCCTAGGCTGTTCAGGAGGACCGACGGTAGGGAGCAAGGGAGGAGAGATTTTAGGGAGAATTTCTAGGGATCCAAGGAACTAGAATCCAATTTCCCACAAGTCTCTTCAATCCGAAACTCCACAACGACGATTTGAACAAGAGAAGGAAGAAAATATAAAGAAAAGAAAACCTAGAACTCACAAAGAGATCTAGCTTTTCCTACGAACTCACTAAGAGATCGTGGAGGTTTGCACTCACAAAGAGAACATGGAATATCAAATTTTCATTCACCAAAAACTAAACTATTACATAAGAAAATAGCCATATAAATAGGCCTCAAAATTACAAGGAAAACAAAAGACTAAAATGCCCCTTGGGCTACAATAGCGACCAAATACCCATAAGGGCAAAAACGGAAAAACATAAAATAAAAATAGACTACTACATAAAATGATGAAAATACAGATCATGATCGTGGCCGTCGATCTCCGGCGTCGGCGATGGTACACGTGTCGAAATCTGATGTCCCCATCAGAACTACCTTTTAGACCTAAGGTGTGACAACAATCGCTTCTAGTTTCAGCTCAAAAGAACTAATATTTTTATAATCATGTATAACGATTACAATATAAAGTTTGAAACATTTATACAAAGAACTCAAAAAACATTTTAACTCCTGCCACTGCTGCTTGGATAAAAGAATTTTGTGGTTGAATGATTTATATATTTAAATTTGATATATTATCTAAAACTTACACTTGTAGTTTTCTAGGATGCAACAATTTTTGCCACTTCTAACCAAAAAATTACAACTTTCTAAATTTATTTGGTTCAGCCACAAAAAAAAAACAAATGATTAGTGAAAAACACAAGATAGAATTTCTACATGGATCGCAATCGTTGCAATTCTGCCACCCGATGGTGCTGAATTTTTTCAGAATCTCCTGCAATGTTTAAGAAAAGAGTAAAAAACAATCAACCGTTGGCCCAGCTTCCAAATTATAAAAGATTGCACAAAAACAGCCAAGTGTTCACCGTGAATTGAGCTGTTAGGTTATATTACATAGAAGAATCAACAGATATAAGATCATTCCGCTTGACAACCTCAATGAAACAAGAAATACACACAATTCAACAATAATAACAACATCAAGCATTTATCCCTGTGGGCTCCGAAAATTCGGCCCCGGCCTCCGCTCGCTTTTCTGTTTCGGCGAGGGAGTTTTAACGAATTAAGTTCCGAGGTAAATTTTGGAAGGCAGATGGGTTTGTAGATAAGACACTACCCAGAGATTTCGCCCTCATTTTGTGAGGACTTTATGATCTGAGTTCTGGTTTCCTATAGGCGCAAGCCCCTATAGTTAATTACCCCTCCCGATCATGAGAGAGAACTTTCGATTAAGGCTAGTCGTCAATCAGATACGTATAGAGAATACATGTTATCTGGCATATAGTAGCAGCAATGGTTTGGGATTGGAAAGATTGGATATTGGTAGAATTTGGATTTGAAAATTGGATTTGGATTGAAGGATTTGGAATTGATATTTAAAATAGGAAATTTCACCACCTAGCACTTAAAGCAGATGGTGGGGGAATGGATGATGGACCCGATCAAGATCCCATGGTTCCGTCATCCCGGGCCATCGTGGTCCCTGGTCTACTTAGTCAGAGGAGGTAGTCGACCCAACCTGACAGAAAGATCCTTGTTGGCAGCCATGGGTTGCTTCGTCCAAGGGGACCTTGTAGACCGGGGTTGGATGTTTGTCTAAGGGGACAAATTTGAATCCACCTTAGCTTACAGAGGGCTTTGTGCCCTATCGATCATATCCTATTGATTCATATCTCAAGGATTTAACGCCATTAAGGAGCGTATTGGCTCTGGCCATAACCGCTATCTGTGGTGCCATTTGGCGGCAAAACCACTCGGTTCAGAGGGCCCCGGGTCATAACCGTTTACCTGCAGTGCCATTTGGCGGCGAAACTGCCGGTTAGAGGACACGTACCACGTCCTTACTGGCAAGAGATTGTTTGAGAATGGATCCTAGTAATATTTTCGACTAGGCATTTGGCTCTTTGTGAGCTGAAGTAAATTTTAATCTGTCCGCCTCGACAAGCTGTTGCGGAGGGCGGATGAAATTTGCTTTAAGTACGGATGGATGATTTCAATTTTGAATATTTTGGATTTTTGGGATTTTTGTGGAGTGTTTGGACGGAGCTTTAGAATATTTGGGATTTTTGGAATTTTGGGTGGAGTTTTGAAATTTTCGAAATAAAACTTTGGATATTTGGGAGATATTTGAAAATATTTGGAAACCCCTCCGGTTGAGATCTGAATTCAACACGGCCATCATCGGGGTGTTCGGGGTCATTTCTTTTTATGGATTGAACCTTGTCAACTCTGTCGGGCTGTCGACAGAGGATCGGGTTTCGTAGGCTCTAAGCCTTTGAAAGTGAATTCTTATGGTTGTAGGCCTTGAAGGCCCAATATGAATGTTTTAAAGCAAATATACCGGTCACCAAGACTTTATATTTGCTTAATGGCTCGAACCCTGTCGACTTCTATTGACCCGTATAGAAGGATCGGTTTCGAACCTGAATTCACTTGTCAACCCGCGCAGCATCCCTAGACGTCACGTGTGTACCAATAACACGCTCGCCGGGGCCCATGCGGGTTCTTGATTATTTTTACCCATTTTAGTGTACCTAGGTGTATACAAACTACGGTGCACGTGCATGGGTACTTTGAAAGTATTCGTAGTTGTGCAGATAATTATCCTTTTGAATACACAACATTGTATTTGAGAACATGTACACGCCTTCTGTCCGCTAGTACGAGTGTTGCGGCTCCGGTGGCGTGGCGTAGCAGCTTCTGAATGGAGTTGTTCGCTGCTTCGTACAGGTAGACTGTCGTGCACTATTTGTTGATTTTCGTAGGCGGGTCATAGTGCACTAACGAGCCTCCTGCCTTTGGTCATAAATGTCTGTATTCATTATAGTTGTTGTAGACATGGTCGCTTTATTCGTGGTCAGCTCTCTTTACATATAAGTCTTCTAGAACCGATCATAGGCTTTTGCATTTGCTACTATTCCTCTACATTATCTCATATGTAGCATTTAGTGTGGATGATATATAGGTCTTTGACAGCATCATTGAAGCTTTCTACTTGTGGGGAGAGAACTGTGTTTGCTTGCATGACTGATTGTGGGCGAGTTTGAGAGACTTCAATGTATCCTTGGCATATTCCTAATAATCATCAGGAGTCTTCCCTTCCACTTGTAGTTTGGATATTGCATTTATGGAAGATTCCCATAATGAACCATATAGACTTATTTATTTCATTGACGTATTGTGTTTTGCTTGAAGGTGGAATGCCACATTTGTTCGTGTGCTTTCTAGTGCTTCAATCATGAGTATATCACCGCACACTACCACTATCATCCATGAATAAGTCATTGTATTCAGTGAAGCTCTTTTATAGCTTGGTGTATTTGCTCACAATAGTTCGTTGTAGGTCCATTGATCTTCATTGTCTTCCACAATCATCCACAAATATTCATAAGATTCCTATCTTCTTGTGAATGATTTGTTGTATGTGTAATAGGTTCGCATCCTCACTTGTAGGTGCATTATTCTTTCTACCATAAGTCTTCAACATGTGAATGATCACAATCATTACATATTCCTTGTATGTACTCATTAGTGAGTCATCAAGCCCATTAAGAGCTTGCATTATTCTTTATGAATGAATCAATAAGTCATCCCTTTTTAAATATAAGTCTCCAAATGATCAAATTCATTGACTAACATTCATAGCTCCCACTTTAGATGTTGGAGTTTTAACTTAAATCATTAATTCAATGCCCATTTGAGCTTGAGTCCACAAGTGCAAGTTTGAGTCCAAGCTTAAATTATGTTCTCTTGTTGCAAATCCAAGTCCTTTTTTTTGAGTTCAACAACTCAAGTCAAGTTCGAAACAAGTCTTTGTTCATCTTGAGTTTGAACCCAACTAGTTCAAATCATATTCAGTTGATGTTCAAATTAAGTCTAAGTTTGAACTTCATTAGAATCAAGTATATTTTGCTTCGTGTCCAAATATAAGTCCATTTCATTATTTAAGTTCAATGTCAAAGTTCTAGTCCAAATGCAGTTTAGGCTTAAGAAGAGCCTCTTCCCTTCATTTGAGTCCCCTGCTGTTTTGCAGAGTTCAAGTTCAAATTCTCTTATATCTTTTTCAAGTCCAAGCCTTGTCGGCTTAATGTTCCAATCAATTTCTTGTTTGATGTCCACAAGTACAAGTTTCAAGTTCTTTGTAGCCTCTTGAGTTCAATCAAATTCAAGTCTTATGACTTCACATTTATTTGAGTTCAAGTATATTTAGTCATTTGATTTGAGTTCTGAGCATAGTTCCAAGTTCAAGTCCACCATCGTTCTTGCATGTCATTCGAGTGCCATCAAATCCAAGCCCACCATTATTCTTTTGAGTTCAAATGAAGTCCAAGTGTAGCAACATTTCACCCGAAATTTCGGCAGCCTTCCGGCGTCTCCCCCGTTTAGGGGAAAACTACGGAAAACTGGGCCTATCCCACCACGCTAAGAAAAACGTGTATGGTAGATGTCCTCTTTCGAGGACACCGCGGCCGTGTAAATTTGATCCCCCACCACGCTAAGAAAAGCGTGTATGGGTATTTTTTGAAAACATTTTGCAAGAAAATATTTTTTTTTTGAAAGTATTTGCAAGAAAAGGCAGTTATTTCCCCGCAAGCGGGTACTTATGGGTATCCCCGCTTCATCGTGCGCATCGCACCGGGATCCCTTCCCACCACGCTAAGAAAAGCGTGTATAGGCGGGGTTTCCAAGGCGATACGAACTTCGAAGAAGGAATTTGGGTGATTACCCGCTTCGTCGCAAACGTCGTGACGCACTCCCTCCCACCACGCTAAGAAAAGCGTGTATAGGTGGTCGTTTTGTCTCGACGTATGCGATGAAACGAGTTCTCGGAGTTTTAGAGTTAGGGAGCTTATACCTTAGCTTTCGTCGGTGTTGGCTCGAGGATCGAGGGAGAAAGAGGTGTCGTTTCATCATCAATTTTTTTTTAATTATAATTAATAGTAATAATTAATGTAATTAATTATAACTAATATTAGTTAATTAGGATTAATTAATAATAATTAATTATTATTTAATAACTAATTAATTACGATTAATCAAAACTAATCGTACTTAATTATATTAAATAATAATTAAATCATAATTAATACTAATTAATTAATATCTGTTAAAATTGATTACTAATTACTATTATTAATTAATAATTATCTGAGGGATTTAGGTTAAATCCCACTTAATCCCACTAAAGAGAGAGCTAAGCTCTCTATTTTCATGAGTTCAGCGGATTTATTGGATTTGGCCGAAGAAGGGTCTGGAAGGGAGAAAGTTACCTTCACGGCAAGTGAGTTCCCGTTGTTGCTTTGATCAAAATGTCGCAACTTCCTTTCCAACAGGAAGGGAAAGCCGCCGAAGGTCTCGGCTAGGGCAGGAGGTCGGGAATGGGAGCTCGGGTTCGGCCAGGTAGAGAAGATTCTCTCTCTCTCTCTCTCTCTCTCTCTCTCTCGGGATTGGGCTGGACGGGAGGAGGCGAGCTCGCCTGGGTGAGGTCGGAGGAGGTTGAGTGGTCGGGAAAGGAGGTCGGCAGTGGAGATCGGCACTGGCTTGAGGAGTCGAGAGGAAGGAAGATCGGGAAGCAGAGATTTCTGCGTGTGGAGTCGAGCGTGGAAGAAAAAGTAGAGAGTCGTCGGATCCCCGAATGAGGGGGTTGCCCTCTCGTTTTAAAGGCGAGATCCGGGATGCGATCGAGACCGGTTTTTGCGCAGGAGGTGCGGAGAAGCGACTAGAGCGGCGTCGTTCAGCGGGATTTGCGGATGCTTTCGACATATACGAGGTATCTGAGCGGGATTTCCGCACGATTTTGTGGATCCGACGGGTAAGATGTTTGTGCGTAGGATTTCTGCCTTCATTTCTTCACTTCTTTTGATTCTGTTGGGTATGACTTGAGGGTCAACAAATGCCCCCCAACAAATGTGGTACGCGTCTGGAGCGAATCACGTTTGTTGTATGCTGATTGATCTTATGGATCTCTAGATATTTACTCTAGATGTCACACAAGGGATTTCGTTCAGCGGATCTCCAAAATTTCATTTGGATGTCACACTACGATTTTCCTTTAGTGGATCTCCAAATTTTTGCTTGGATTTCACACTAAGATTTTCCTTTCTCCGAAGATCTCTTGGATGTATCAATAGGTTGTTGAGATACTGATTTCCTTTGCCCTATACTTTGTGTTGTGGACAATGATGGATAATTTCCTGATTTGTCTTTATTTACTTGTCAGGAGATTTGTGTTCCTTCGGCCTTATGCTTCTAGCTTTGGCGGGCTTGTTGAAGGAGTAGATGTCGGTGACCTAAACCCTTAGGTTTGTATTAGGTCGATGGCGAGAAGTCATCGGTCAGAGCTTTGTGCATAACGGACTTGTTGATGACAGAATTCTCTTAGTTCAGCCTAAGGCCTTGTGTGAACTTTGGGACAATTTCTTCGGTCCTTTGCTTTGTGCTTTGGTGGACTTGTTAAAGAAAAATTCCTTCGATCCTCGCTTTGTGCTTTACGGATTTGTTGAAGGATTTACAGGTTCTGGATTCAGTTGATAGTACCGAACGTAGGTAGTATCTTGATCCTTAAACACTTGAGAAGACTTTAATCTGAATCACTTGAGTTCGTCAGATCGGGAGAGCTAGAATTTGATAGCCCTTTGTCCTCTGGTTGCTGAGATGGGGGTTCCTCTACTACGGCCTTTCTTATGGCTTGTTGAGTAGATGGAGCTGCCAGTGATCCGGCCATATTTGGGCTTGTTGGATCCGACCTCTTACACCCATACAGGCTTCAGACTTGAGCTATGGGAATTGCGCTTCCCAATGCTAATTTTGCTGAAGTTGATAGATTTGGAGTCTATCTTTCGTGGTTGAAGATTTTGGAGCCTACGAACATTCAGTGGTTGTTCGAGATTCACCATTCTACTGGAACTTTGATTCTCCAGTCATTTGAGAGAATTCGGTGGACTACGATCACTTGAACTTGTCGAGTCAAATTTGCCTTCATACTTCCTACAGTCCCTACTGACGGGTTGACGAAGTGGGGGTTCCGCTACTACGGCCTTTCTTATGGCTTGTTGAGTAGACAGAGCTGCCAGCGATCCGGCCATATTTGGGCGTGTTGGATCCGACCTTTTACACCCATTCGAACCTTAAGCTTCAGGCTGTTGAAAGACTTCAAGCTTTTCTGGCTCAATTTTGTAGGAGTGTGTAGCCACAAAAGTCACTTTCTTGACCTTTGAGTCTTGGTTTGTTGGAGAAGACGGTGTCTCTAACATTTGAAAGATCACCTGCATATACTTTGGAAAACAAATATTTGTATTCTTTAGCACAAAATAACATTTGGATTGATAATTTTAAATATTTATTCGGGGATCTCGGCATGCGGCGTGATGTCGACCCGAATAAATATTTAAAATGCCCCCTGTCTCACAGGGACATTCTAGAATTGAATAGATTTGGAATATAAGATTTTAAATATTCATTTGGGGATCTCGGCGTATAGCACGATGTCGACCCAAATGAATATTTAAAATGCCCCCTGTCTCGCAGGGACATTTTAGATAGGCTTTTGTATCTTTGAGATTTTAAATATTTATTTGAGGATTTCGGCACGCAGCGCGATGTCGACCCAAATAAATATTTAAAATGCCCCCAGTCTGATGGGGGGATTTTGAAATGCGTTCTTGCTATACAAGAGAATTTCAAAATATAAATGTAAATATGCACTGATAAATATGCATATAAAATTTTGATCGCATAAAATACAACAGTCATGAAATTTTTATGCATGATATTTCTTTAAATGTCGACCGTTGATTGGCGGCATGGGTCTTTGACCGTTCAGATCGATCAACTGATATGCTCCTCCTTGGTACACTTTCTCGATGACGAAGGGGCCTTCCCAATTGGATACGAACTTGCCACCAATTTTTCTGTGTGGAATGATTGGTCTTCTCAGCACCAGGACCAATTCCCCTTCTTGAAATGATCGAGGACGCACCATTCGATCAAAAGATTTTGCCATTCTTCCTCGGTAGATTTCTAGATTTTGTTGAGCTTGTAACCTTAGTTCATCAAGTGCATCGAGCTCTTCCATTCTGAGGCGGGCATTTTGCTCTCGAGTGAGATCGTTCTGGATTGCTACCCGGAGTGACGGTAGTTCAATCTCCAATGGTAATACAGCTTCGACTCCGAACACTAGAGAGTAAGGAGTGGCTTTGGTCGGCGTCTTGTAGGTTGTACGGTATGCCCATAGCGCTTCTGCCATTTTCGTATGCCACTCTCTTTTGTTCTTGGTAAGGATCTTCTTCAATAATTTCACCAACGTCTTATTGAAGGCTTCAGCCAAACCATTTGCCCTTGGATTGTATATGGACGAATATCGCCAATCGATTTTATGCCGATCAACGAACTTGTAAATTTTTGTACTCTTGAATGCAGTACCGTTGTCTGAGATTATGCGGCGCGGCACACCGAATCTGTAGACGACATTGTGGGTAAAGAAATTGATCACATGCTCCGATGTGACCTCTCTGAATGGAGCCGCTTCCGCCCACTTGGAAAAGTAGTCTGTTGCTGCAAGTATAAAGCGGTGTCCTGCTGATGACGGCGGATCTATTGGACCGATAATATCAGTGCCCCAGCATTCAAATGGCCAGGAAGCTATTGTTGGGTGTAGTGGATTTGGAGGCTGATGTATAACATTACCGTGGATTTGACACTCGTGGCACCTCTTAGCGTGGTCGATACAATCTTTGACCATGGTCGGCCAATAGTAACCCATTCTTTTGATTTTAGCAGCCATTTTAGGACCTGACTGATGTGCTCCGCAAAGCCCCTCGTGGACTTCTGTCACCACCTTATCAGCTTCCTTGGTCCCTAGGCACCTTAGCCACATTTGATCAAAGGCTCGTCTGTACAACATGTCATTGACGAATGCATATCGCAACGCCCTTTTTCGAATTTGTGCGGCCGTAGACTTTTCTGTCGGGAGTTTGTTTTCTTTGAAGTAGTCAATGAATGGCTGCCTCCAATCATTTTCGACTTCAATATCTAAACAATGCCACCACGATTCTGAAGCTTGACTAGCTTTACGTCTCTTGGCCGTATGATATCTTTCCGGATAATTTTCCATAATGATTTGATGGAGAAGTTTAGGGTCAACTGGAGTTTCATCCTGCTGACTTGAATTTGATACTTCTTCTACCATCGGGAATTGTAATAGAGCGGGTTCCAAGACCCTACGGTTGTAAACTCCGATGAACATAGGCTTCTCCTCATTGGAATTTGCCATTTCCTTGGCCAATTTGGCCAAACAGTCTGCTTTGGCATTCTGTCCTCGAGGAATTTGAACTATTTTAACATTCGGCACCTGCTTCAGGAGCTCAATGGTTCGCCGGTGGTAATGAGCCAACTCAACCTTGGAAATCTTGTAGATGCCCAAGACTTGATTTATCACAAGTTGAGAGTCGCCGAAAATTTGAAGATTTTGAATTTTGACGTCAATTGCAATCTCCAGCCCTACTATTAGAGCTTCGTACTCAGCTTCGTTGTTGGTCCGAGGTTCAGTCAGACTGAATGAGAACCTCATTATGCCTCCTTCAGGTGGTATGAGAACAAGACCGATACCGGCTCGGGCTCTTGCAATATTTGGAGGTTGGACAGGTCTAATCGACGATGCCCCGTCAAAGTACATTTCCCAGAATGGTAGCCTTTCATTCTCCTCAACCTGCATTATCTGCTCATCAGGCAAATCATCGTTGAGTGGAGAATCGGCCGGGATCGGATGTGCGGCAAGGAAATCTGCCAAGGCCTGTCCTTTCACCGCCTTTTGTGGCATGTACGTAATTTCAAACTGCAATAATAATACTGCCCACCTGGCCAGACGACCTGTCAACGCTGGTCTTGTCATCAAGAACTTCAGCGGATCGATCTTTGATATCAGTGTGATTTTGTGGGATAACATATAGTGGCGGAGTTTCTGAACTGCAAAAATCAGCGCCAGGCAATGCTTTTCAATAGGAGAATAACGGCTTTCTGCTCCAATCAATCTCCGACTGATATAGTAGAGTGCATTTTCTTTTCCTTCTTCATTATTCTGGGCCAATAGTGCTCCGAGGGACTCTTCTAGTGCAGCTGTATACAGTATAAGAGGCTTCCCCGGAATTGGCGCTGCTAGAATGGGAGGATTTAACAAGTATTTCTTGATGCTATCAAACGCCTCCTGACATTCTGCATCCCATTTGAAACGAACATCTTTCTTCATTAATTTTGAAAATGGCTGGCACCTACCCGATAGATTTGATATGAATCTCCGAATGAAAGCCAGTTGTCCTTGCAGTGAGCGAAGCTGTCGAAGGTTCCTTGGTGGTGGCATCTCCGTTATTGCCTTAATTTTGTTGGGGTCGATCTCTATGCCTCGATGACGAACAACATAACCCAGGAATTTACCAGAGGAGACCCCGAATGCACACTTGAGAGGATTCATCTTCAGATCAAATTTTTTGATTCTCTCAAATACGATTCTAAGATCTTTTAAATGATCATTTCGGCCAAGACTTTTGACGACAAGGTCATCTACATAACACTCGACCTTCTGATGTATCAAATCATCAAATATGTGAGTCATTGCCCGCTGGTAGGTGGCACCAGCGTTCTTCAAGCCAAAGGGCATGACTGTGTAGCAGAAAATTCCGATGGGTGTCCTGAACGATGTATGTTTTTCATCTTCGGGCGCCATTTTGATTTGATTGTATCCTGACGATCCATCCATAAAGGAGAACATGTCGTAGTTGGACGTATTATCCACTAAGAGTTCGGATACAGGAAGTGGAAAATCATCTTTTGGGCACGCCTTGTTGAGGTCCCGAAAGTCGATGCAGATACGAATCTGCCCGTTCTTCTTCTTCACTGGGACAATATTTGCGATCCAATCGGCGTACTTTTCTTCACGAATAAAGCCTGCATCTATAAGCTTCTTTGTTTCAGCAATCACCTGTTCTTCAATCTCCAATCTCATTCTCCTTGGAGCTTGCTTGACGGGCGCTATCTCCGGTTTGATTGCTAATCTGTGAACTGCTACATCAGGGGATAAGCCAGGCATCTCAGCATATGTCCAGGCAAAGCAGTCCCTGAATTCACAGAGGAGCTCTTTTATTTCTTCTATTTGTTCTTCGGGTAGGAGAGAACTAATGAAGGTTGGGCGAGGATCTTCTTCGGTCCCCAAGTTGACTTCTTTTAGTTCATCCATGGTAGCTGCCTGTCCGCCATCTTCAAGCTCTTCTGGTGCAGGCTCGGCTTCCAAGGGCTGTTCATTATAATCATCAGCTTCGTATGTTTCTTCAGCACCATGTTCCTCGGATTCGATTTCCGTGCATGTGATTGCCCGGCAAATTTCTTTTTGGAGAAATTTTCGCTTGATGAATCCGATACCTCTATATGCATCTGTATCCTTCTGCCGTAGTGGATGCGGATTCCTTCCGTACCAGAGGCCCAGACATGTACGAAGTTGTCTTTTAGTGGTAGGAACATTGATCTGCTTTCGTAACATTCTCCGAATATTCTTGGTATTGAACTTAGGTAGCTTCGTAGGAAATAATTCATCGGAGTCGATGAACATGCAATCCCAATCATGATTCTCTTCTTCATGGATTCCCGTAGAATATAGTACATTCCCTGGCACAGTCCCATTTTTGAGGGGAGGAAGATAAAGGGTGGCGAGTTCTTCAACTTTATGCATCTCGCGCGGAATGATTTCTTTGAAGTGTTGTAGGGGAACACGTGTGATTACAAGTACACTATCAGAAATTGATAGGCTGTCAATTCTTCTAGAGAACACGTTCTGCACCGTATTCATATAGATGGAGTCGTAGTCATAATCATCACTTGAATATTCGACTTGCCTACTCCATTCGTCCATGGATTGACATACTTTTCGAGATTTGGCAGGAGAAACATCATCTTCATCCGTGTCACTTCCAAGATGAGGTACATGTTTCTTTTCTTTTGGAATGGTCGGTGCTTTGGGAAGAGTCGGCGCTGCCTTCTTTCTCCCCACCTGCCTTTTTTCACCTTCCCGTTCTGGTCGTTTTGCAGTCTTTGAGTTTGATGCTCTAGCTTCGAGGGAGCTCGGAGACTTTTGTTTCTTTGGCATGAAGTACCGCGCATCTTCATAGACTGTTGCTTCATGAACTGTAAAGGGTTGAATGTCACCAGAGATCCTGAATTCTTCTCCATCTTTGAGATATTTCATACACTGATGTAGTGTTGATGGGACAATGCCATATTCATGCAACCAGGGACGACCTAGTAGTGCCTTGAATGAAGTATCCGCATCAATCACATGGAATTTAGCTTCTGTGTGGAGCTCTCCAAATACAAGAGGGAGCATGAACGATCCCAGTGTTTTCTGCCCTTTTTCGTTGAAACCATGCACCATCAACTTATCTGGCCCGAGGTGTTCCACATCAAGGCAGAGGGATCTTAGTGCTTTCAAGCTTATCAGATTTATGGAGGATCCCGGATCGATTAGGATTCGACTGATAATCAGTTTATCGCTCTCTGCAGTAACATACAGAGGACGATTATGGTCTGCAGTTCCGAGCATCATGTCCTCTTCGGAGAAAGTAATGAATGGCTCATTTCGAGCTTGCAGAACCTCAGTCAAATTGCGTTCAGCAAAATACGCTTCGTATCTTTCGGGATCTTTGAGAGCCTGAATCAGAGTCTCCCGAAGGTCTTTAGACATCACCAAAGCATCGTATATGCTGAGTTGTGCTGGGATCTTTCTCAGATGAGATAAGATATTATAATTTATCCCATTGGCTGAAGTCTTCTTTTTCTTAGGATCTTCAAGGATAATATCATCGTTGATAACTATCTCTTTCTCCTTATCTTTATTGGAGACCCCTTTCTTCGGTGGAGGCGGTAGTACCTTGCCGCTTTTTAACTGCACTTGAGCAATCTCCTCCGGTTCAGAGTCATTTAACTGTATATTTTCTTCAGAGTCAGCCATCGTCGCGTCTAGGGACTCATCCGTTGATTCAGAATCACCACCCAGGTTTACATGTCCCATCTGAGACGCTATGCTAGGGTCTGATTCATTTTCTTCTGGAAAATACAAATCCTCCTCCGAACTGTAATCCATTGGCAAAACCATCATACAGGATTCAGAAGGTACTTCTTCTATGCATTCTCCTTTTGTCAATGTACTTGGTGTCACCGAGATGACCCGACATATTTCTGTTGGAAGAGAATTCTCATCATCTTCTCCGGCTTCGTCTATCTTAAGCTCTGACATGAAGTCAGCAAGCTTGATAGGTCGCCTCACAGTCTGGTAGTACTCATCCAGACTATCAATAACCCTCTGAGTTGCAGTCTTTTTCTCCTTTGGCTTCTTCAGCTTGGTTTTCTTTTTGAATGATTTCTTCTTTTCAGTCTTTGAAGAACCAACTTGGTTGGAAAATTGTTTTGAAGTAGAAGGTCGTACCACCGGCAGTGCCTTCAAACTTATCATAGGCTCAACAGGAGACTTCCACTTTACACCTGGAACTCCTTCAAGCTGTTTTAACATTTTCACAGTCTTCTTGGAGACCGCAGTCTCCCACTGTTCTTCTTGAACTGGCTTCTTCTCTTTTCTTCTTTCTTCAACCAGAGGTACGGAAGAAGACGTGACCACCCGAGCTGATTCCTTTTTAGGATGGGACAACACATTGTCGGATAATGTTATCTCCCCTTTTTGATATTTTCTTTCAAGCCAATCCTTGAAGATGTAGCAATCTTCAATAGGATGGCTGAGTACCCGATGGTATGGGCAATAATTTGGATCACCAGTGTGCTTCGACTCTTCGGGCCTCTTGCATTCAGGCAGTTCTAAACCCGATCTCGACACTTGTCGAAATAATTTGGCAACACTCTCCCTTTTGAATGAATACTCTTTATTCATTTTATCTTTAAGGGATTGGAACGTTCTATCACCAGTTCCTGTTATTTGTCTCGGGCGTTCTACACCACCTTGATAAGTTCGTGGCTTATCATTCCCCCCTAATATCAGCTTCGGTTGGGGGTTGGGGTTGTAGACTTGCTTAGGCCTTTCTTGATATTGCATCGGCTGTTTGTCTTTGTCTACGTTGTAAATTAGCTGCTTTTCTCTATCAGCTCTAGAGAAGAATGTAGAGTCGGCCTCACCCCTTCTAGCACCCGGGGCTTTACCCTTTTTGAGCTTATCAGAGTGATTTTCTGATCTGGAGAAATTCAGTTTCTCAAATTTGGCCACTCTGTCGAGCAAGTCTTGAAATGTATTGATTGTAGCCATGCACAGGAAGGGTTGCATCTTGTCATCAATGTTGCCCATTAACAACTGTACTGCGTGTTCTTCTTCTAACTGCTGCTCACATTTCATACTTAGATTTCGCCAGCGAGTGATGTATTTGGTCACTGATTCTTCTCTTTTTCTCTTATCAAGAGCGAGGTCAGCGATCGTGATCTTCTCTGTTGCACTAGCAAACCTCTTCACGAACATAGATTCTAATTCTGCGAAGGTTTTCACAGAATCATTTGGCAGTTCAGCGTACCATTCGAAAGCAGTTGCTGTCAAACTACTAACGAATTGTCGGAAGAGTAGGGCGTCATTTCCTCCTGTATTCCCACAGGTGGCTTTAAACTGTGCCAGGTGCTGCCTGGGGTTGTTATTACCGTTGAAAGTGTTGAACTTTGGGACCGAATACCCTTTCGGGTATGGTACTTGGTCGTATTCAGCAGGATACGGACGACCCTTGCCCACCAACTTTTCTGCTTGGTCAACAGCTATAATAGCTCTGATTCTTTCCGTTATTATTCCTTCCAACTGTGCAGCAGTCACGGGCTCGGAAGTACTTGCAATATTCTGCGGAGTGGGCTGACGGGTGACATTATGAGTTTCGCGACCACCTTCAGGATTATCTCGTACTCCCGAGGCTTGAGGCATTTGAAAATTTGGAGGATCCGGAGGAGTATTGGGCATGGCGCCAACAGCGGCAGTTCTCTGCATCATCTGCATCATTGCCCCCATTTGAGTCATCATCTCAGTCATCTTCTCATTTAACTGAGAGATTTCTCTATCTTTGGCTCTCATTTGTCGCCTCATATGTCTTTGCATTTCTGCAAGTGTGACATTCTCGTCAGCGAAGGGATTCTCCTCGGCTTCTTCTCTTTCTTCTTCAGCTTGTGAATGACCACCTCTACCAGTGGTGGACCCAGCTACACGACGACGTTGATAAACTCGCCTAATTGGCGGTTGTTGCTCGTCTTCACCTTCATCGTCATCATAGTAGGTTTCGTCATTAGTATTGGCGTGTCTCACCATATAGACAACTTCCATGTCTAGAGTGTCGTTTGTTTCTTTCAATTCTTCTTCTAAGTTTCCATCCATAAATTCTTCAATATTTTCGTCCCCTTCAAGGTATTCTTGTATATTTTCATCCTCTTCAAGGAATTCTTTTTCTTCAATGTTGGCTTCCCCTTGCATATTTCCTTCATCTTCTAGTACTCGGATCTCCGACCGGCGCCGCCACTGGATTTCCGGCTCTTGGTTAGGCACGGGGACTTCTTCAACCAGCGGACTGCGGTCAAAGTTGGTTTCTTCTTTTGGAGGGGATGAAAAGCGACGGGATCCCCTAGAGGATTCTCCAAGGTGTCTACCGTCTGGAGGAGTGTCATTATGGGTTCTTTTTGGGGCCCACTTCTGACGTTGTTTGTAAACTGGGGCAGATCTCCGGGAAGCCTCACCAGATGTCACGCCCATATCAGTCCTCCTTTCTCTTCTTTGTTCTTCATTTCTTTGAGGCTTTGGCCTCCAGACTTGTTTTCCTCTCCACCGGGACCTTTCGGCGGTGGATCCCTGAACATATGATTCAGGTGTCACACCGCGATGCTCACCGCATTGGTTTTGCTTTCTTTCTCTTCTTTCTGTAGTAAAGGACAGACGTTCCCTTGGCGGGGTTCTTCTGGCCTCTATCACTAAGGGCCGTTGGAACTTTTTCTTTTTCAGACCCTTCTCCTTTACAGTCTTCAGGACCCGATAGACCCGGGCTGAGAGAGTTTCAGGTTCTTTTCTCTTTGGAGGAGCTGGGACTTCAGGTCGTCGATCCCAGAAAGATTTCTTTAGCTCACCAGTGGAGCTGTTCCTTTTGACCCATTTTAGATCAGAAAATTTGTTCCTGGTAGGAACATTAGCTTCAGGCTCTTGGGCCGACAGATTGGATGGATGGACTGGCAGTAGTTGTTGCTGAGCTCGGAGTTCAGCATTCATCTTCCTTCTCTGTCTTCTTGTAGGCCTTCCTCCAGATGAGGAGGCCTCAGCATCATTCTTTCCGGGTGCAGATAACCCGGTCGGCAGAGTGGTGGTGTTTGTAGTCACCACAGATACCCTTCCACCATTCACAATTCTTCTGGTGGTTGGAGCCTCAGGCTGTGATAGCCTCGCGAATACAGAAATCCTCCCACGAGGATTTTCAACAGCAGGTCGTGGCGCTGGCAGATGCGCACGATGGACAGAAGCTTTAGTAGTTCTTGCAACTACAGCAGGGAAGTCGACGCTACCAAACTGGATGGTAGCTCCAGTATTTCCGGTTTCTATGACAGCATTAGCCAGCTGGATCCTGGCTCCTCGTCCTAGTTGGACGGTCATCGGCGTGTTCTGTAGATCCATCTGCATAGATGAAAGGCAAGGGTTAGTAATCAGAATCTGATACATCACCCCGCACTTTCAAAATGCAGAGACTTGCACAGAACACAAAAACACAAATAGACAAAAATCATTAGCATAAACAAGCAATAAAAATAATTTTAAAATTATGCCGAATGCCGAACGAATTTGTTGAATGATCATTTAGAAAATGATTTTAAAATTTTGATCCGCTAAATGATCATTTTAAAAGATTCAAAATTTTGAACACGAATTGATATGGCTGCTACTATAGCACTGATATGACTAGCCAGAGATGGAAAGAGAAACCATTCCCCAGCGGAGTCGCCAGAAATCTGTGGGCTCCGAAAATTCGGCCCCGGCCTCCGCTCGCTTTTCTGTTTCGGCGAGGGAGTTTTAACGAATTAAGTTCCGAGGTAAATTTTGGAAGGCAGATGGGTTTGTAGATAAGACACTACCCAGAGATTTCGCCCTCATTTTGTGAGGACTTTATGATCTGAGTTCTGGTTTCCTATAGGCGCAAGCCCCTATAGTTAATTACCCCTCCCGATCATGAGAGAGAACTTTCGATTAAGGCTAGTCGTCAATCAGATACGTATAGAGAATACATGTTATCTGGCATATAGTAGCAGCAATGGTTTGGGATTGGAAAGATTGGATATTGGTAGAATTTGGATTTGAAAATTGGATTTGGATTGAAGGATTTGGAATTGATATTTAAAATAGGAAATTTCACCACCTAGCACTTAAAGCAGATGGTGGGGGAATGGATATGGACCCGATCAAGATCCCATGGTTCCGTCATCCCGGGCCATCGTGGTCCCTGGTCTACTTAGTCAGAGGAGGTAGTCGACCCAACCTGACAGAAAGATCCTTGTCGGCAGCCATGGGTTGCTTCGTCCAAGGGGACCTTGTAGACCGGGGTTGGATGTTTGTCTAAGGGGACAAATTTGAATCCACCTTAGCTTACAGAGGGCTTTGTGCCCTATCGATCATATCCTATTGATTCATATCTCAAGGATTTAACGCCATTAAGGAGCGTATTGGCTCTGGCCATAACCGCTATCTGTGGTGCCATTTGGCGGCAAAACCACTCGGTTCAGAGGGCCCCGGGTCATAACCGTTTACCTGCAGTGCCATTTGGCGGCGAAACTGCCGGTTAGAGGACACGTACCACGTCCTTACTGGCAAGAGATTGTTTGAGAATGGATCCTAGTAATATTTTCGACTAGGCATTTGGCTCTTTGTGAGCTGAAGTAAATTTTAATCTGTCCGCCTCGACAAGCTGTTGCGGAGGGCGGATGAAATTTGCTTTAAGTACGGATGGATGATTTCAATTTTGAATATTTTGGATTTTTGGGATTTTTGTGGAGTGTTTGGACGGAGCTTTAGAATATTTGGGATTTTTGGAATTTTGGGTGGAGTTTTGAAATTTTCGAAATAAAACTTTGGATATTTGGGAGATATTTGAAAATATTTGGAAACCCCTCCGGTTGAGATCTGAATTCAACACGGCCATCATCGGGGTGTTCGGGGTCATTTCTTTTTATGGATTGAACCTTGTCAACTCTGTCGGGCTGTCGACAGAGGATCGGGTTTCGTAGGCTCTAAGCCTTTGAAAGTGAATTCTTATGGTTGTAGGCCTTGAAGGCCCAATATGAATGTTTTAAAGCAAATATACCGGTCACCAAGACTTTATATTTGCTTAATGGCTCGAACCCTGTCGACTTCTATTGACCCGTATAGAAGGATCGGTTTCGAACCTGAATTCACTTGTCAACCCGCGCAGCATCCCTAGACGTCACGTGTGTACCAATAACACGCTCGCCGGGGCCCATGCGGGTTCTTGATTATTTTTACCCATTTTAGTGTACCTAGGTGTATACAAACTACGGTGCACGTGCATGGGTACTTTGAAAGTATTCGTAGTTGTGCAGATAATTATCCTTTTGAATACACAACATTGTATTTGAGAACATGTACACGCCTTCTGTCCGCTAGTACGAGTGTTGCGGCTCCGGTGGCGTGGCATAGCAGCTTCTGAATGGAGTTGTTCGCTGCTTCGTACAGGTAGACTGTCGTGCACTATTTGTTGATTTTCGTAGGCGGGTCATAGTGCACTAACGAGCCTCCTGCCTTTGGTCATAAATGTCTGTATTCATTATAGTTGTTGTAGACATGGTCGCTTTATTCGTGGTCAGCTCTCTTTACATATAAGTCTTCTAGAACCGATCATAGGCTTTTGCATTTGCTACTATTCCTCTACATTATCTCATATGTAGCATTTAGTGTGGATGATATATAGGTCTTTGACAGCATCATTGAAGCTTTCTACTTGTGGGGAGAGAACTGTGTTTGCTTGCATGACTGATTGTGGGCGAGTTTGAGAGACTTCAATGTATCCTTGGCATATTCCTAATAATCATCAGGAGTCTTCCCTTCCACTTGTAGTTTGGATATTGCATTTATGGAAGATTCCCATAATGAACCATATAGACTTATTTATTTCATTGACGTATTGTGTTTTGCTTGAAGGTGGAATGCCACATTTGTTCGTGTGCTTTCTAGTGCTTCAATCATGAGTATATCACCGCACACTACCACTATCATCCATGAATAAGTCATTGTATTCAGTGAAGCTCTTTTATAGCTTGGTGTATTTGCTCACAATAGTTCGTTGTAGGTCCATTGATCTTCATTGTCTTCCACAATCATCCACAAATATTCATAAGATTCCTATCTTCTTGTGAATGATTTGTTGTATGTGTAATAGGTTCGCATCCTCACTTGTAGGTGCATTATTCTTTCTACCATAAGTCTTCAACATGTGAATGATCACAATCATTACATATTCCTTGTATGTACTCATTAGTGAGTCATCAAGCCCATTAAGAGCTTGCATTATTCTTTATGAATGAATCAATAAGTCATCCCTTTTTAAATATAAGTCTCCAAATGATCAAATTCATTGACTAACATTCATAGCTCCCACTTTAGATGTTGGAGTTTTAACTTAAATCATTAATTCAATGCCCATTTGAGCTTGAGTCCACAAGTGCAAGTTTGAGTCCAAGCTTAAATTATGTTCTCTTGTTGCAAATCCAAGTCCTTTTTTTTGAGTTCAACAACTCAAGTCAAGTTCGAAACAAGTCTTTGTTCATCTTGAGTTTGAACCCAACTAGTTCAAATCATATTCAGTTGATGTTCAAATTAAGTCTAAGTTTGAACTTCATTAGAATCAAGTATATTTTGCTTCGTGTCCAAATATAAGTCCATTTCATTATTTAAGTTCAATGTCAAAGTTCTAGTCCAAATGCAGTTTAGGCTTAAGAAGAGCCTCTTCCCTTCATTTGAGTCCCCTGCTGTTTTGCAGAGTTCAAGTTCAAATTCTCTTATATCTTTTTCAAGTCCAAGCCTTGTCGGCTTAATGTTCCAATCAATTTCTTGTTTGATGTCCACAAGTACAAGTTTCAAGTTCTTTGTAGCCTCTTGAGTTCAATCAAATTCAAGTCTTATGACTTCACATTTATTTGAGTTCAAGTATATTTAGTCATTTGATTTGAGTTCTGAGCATAGTTCCAAGTTCAAGTCCACCATCGTTCTTGCATGTCATTCGAGTGCCATCAAATCCAAGCCCACCATTATTCTTTTGAGTTCAAATGAAGTCCAAGTGTAGCAACATTTCACCCGAAATTTCGGCAGCCTTCCGGCGTCTCCCCCGTTTAGGGGAAAACTACGGAAAACTGGGCCTATCCCACCACGCTAAGAAAAGCGTGTATGGTAGATGTCCTCTTTCGAGGACACCGCGGCCGTGTAAATTTGATCCCCCACCACGCTAAGAAAAGCGTGTATGGGTATTTTTTGAAAACATTTTGCAAGAAAATATTTTTTTTTTGAAAGTATTTGCAAGAAAAGGCAGTTATTTCCCCGCAAGCGGGTACTTATGGGTATCCCCGCTTCATCGTGCGCATCGCACCGGGATCCCTTCCCACCACGCTAAGAAAAGCGTGTATAGGCGGGGTTTCCAAGGCGATACGAACTTCGAAGAAGGAATTTGGGTGATTACCCGCTTCGTCGCAAACGTCGTGACGCACTCCCTCCCACCACGCTAAGAAAAGCGTGTATAGGTGGTCGTTTTGTCTCGACGTATGCGATGAAACGAGTTCTCGGAGTTTTAGAGTTAGGGAGCTTATACCTTAGCTTTCGTCGGTGTTGGCTCGAGGATCGAGGGAGAAAGAGGTGTCGTTTCATCATCAATTTTTTTTTAATTATAATTAATAGTAATAATTAATGTAATTAATTATAACTAATATTAGTTAATTAGGATTAATTAATAATAATTAATTATTATTTAATAACTAATTAATTACGATTAATCAAAACTAATCGTACTTAATTATATTAAATAATAATTAAATCATAATTAATACTAATTAATTAATATCTGTTAAAATTGATTACTAATTACTATTATTAATTAATAATTATCTGAGGGATTTAGGTTAAATCCCACTTAATCCCACTAAAGAGAGAGCTAAGCTCTCTATTTTCATGAGTTCAGCGGATTTATTGGATTTGGCCGAAGAAGGGTCTGGAAGGGAGAAAGTTACCTTCACGGCAAGTGAGTTCCCGTTGTTGCTTTGATCAAAATGTCGCAACTTCCTTTCCAACAGGAAGGGAAAGCCGCCGAAGGTCTCGGCTAGGGCAGGAGGTCGGGAATGGGAGCTCGGGTTCGGCCAGGTAGAGAAGATTCTCTCTCTCTCTCTCTCTCTCTCTCTCTCGGGATTGGGCTGGACGGGAGGAGGCGAGCTCGCCTGGGTGAGGTCGGAGGAGGTTGAGTGGTCGGGAAAGGAGGTCGGCAGTGGAGATCGGCACTGGCTTGAGGAGTCGAGAGGAAGGAAGATCGGGAAGCAGAGATTTCTGCGTGTGGAGTCGAGCGTGGAAGAAAAAGTAGAGAGTCGTCGGATCCCCGAATGAGGGGGTTGCCCTCTCGTTTTAAAGGCGAGATCCGGGATGCGATCGAGACGGTTTTTGCGCAGGAGGTGCGGAGAAGAAGCGACTAGAGCGGCGTCGTTCAGCGGGATTTGCGGATGCTTTCGACATATACGAGGTATCTGAGCGGGATTTCCGCACGATTTTGTGGATCCGACGGGTAAGATGTTTGTGCGTAGGATTTCTGCCTTCATTTCTTTACTTCTTTTGATTCTGTTGGGTATGACTTGAGGGTCAACAATCCCATTACATGGGGTCGGCAACATAAATCATTTTTCTCTTTTGTGTTCTATTAAGAGTCAAATTCTCATCAAATCTAACAAAAAAAGTGTCATTCATAAGTACACATAATATGAAAGTAAAAGTTGACTGATGTATTTTCATAGAACGATCAACTCTAACAACAAATTGAAAAAATAAAAGCCATCATGGAACTACTGACCATGCAAATTTTAAGTCAACACAAAATTTAGATCAACTACTCAGTACACAAACAAAAAAACAAAAAAGATGGCACTAAACTTCATAAACAGAACTGCAGACAGTAAACAACAGGAGCTTATATAGCTTCATTCACTGGTGTTATTAACGAAAGTTTCGGTTACTCCTAGTTTATACAGCTTCATTATATAGTGTATATGCTTAATTAACAGACTATGAGGGGCCTGCATGTAATAGAAAAAGTTTTTAACGAGATTATAATGAGCTTTAGAAGGCTTATACCAATGTCCACTAGGAAAGTATGTAAAAAACTTACGTGCAGCCATCACATTCAATTAAAAATCATTTCATAGCACGTTGACTAACAATATGTGAAATTTAACTTCACCTAAAGGACTACTAGCCAAACACGTAGCATGGGACTGATTAACCTAGACATTTGCATGCTAGAGAATTGGAAAGCAACAAAGAAAAGCATCAAATTTAGCATCAACGGTTCTGCAAACTTAATTTTAGATTCACATCGCGCTGGAATAGAGAATCTAGTCCTTAATGAAGAATGGATAAGCTGGTTCAACGTACTTAACTTTAGGTTCATAAGGCATGAGAAAAAAACCCCAAAAATTAAAAAATAAAATAACAAGGATAAATTGAGAAAATCTTATATTAGAAAGATGATAGGAGTAATATCTGTTGAATATAGGTTAACTTTTGATGTGTATAATGAAAGGTAGAAAATATACCAATAAGATGGCAGATAGCATTGATGTTTTGAAGAAATAGAAAGAAAAGGACCACACTAGAAGTAACATGGGCAAGAAATGTGCAAAATGATTCAAGCAAAATATGTTTAACAATTCATGAGCACATGTCAAGAACAAATAAAGAATGAGGATTCATAAAACTTGCCCCAAGCAATTGGGATAAGGATTTTGATTCTAATGATGATGAGGTTTCAAGCAGATGCCATTATAGGAGCAAAATAATCAAGTATGACATTGAATGCAAATTTAGAAAAAGCTGATAATGGTGAGAAAACAAAGTATACCTCGTTTCAAGCAGGTAGTTATGTCATCAAGGCTGACCCATGAACAATTAGACTTTCCCTCCTCAGCCACAAGTCGAAAAGGACCCTACTCAAAACAGAACAGAATCATACCATAAGAAGGTAGGTAAAACTAGTAAGTTGCATTACTTCCAGCCTTCAAAATCAATCAAAGAGTACTTTCTTCATTGGTGTCGGACCAAGTTTTGGCAGAACAAAATAATAATAATAAAAATCACAAAATGTGCAGTGACAAACAGTTTGACTATGATCTGAAATCACTAAACTCTTCCTCCTTTGCATTGTAGCAGAATGCAGACAGGAAATTTTTTTGTAATTAATACATGCTACATCATTTAGGAACCATGAACATCAAGAAACTGATTCCTCTAAAACTTATTCATTCCTAACTTCCCGAATCTTATTAGGTTATGCAATTTGCATATATTAGCAAATAAATTGGTCAAATCTAAACTTTTAATTCCATCAAGCAACAGGAGTTTACTAATTAGGAACGATATGTAGCATCCATTGGAGGAGAGATTATTAGGCGGACTCAGCTCTAGATAGGGTTATTGATGTGAAACGTAATGCATGGAAACAAGAACTGCTTGGGGATTTTAATATAAGATTGTTAAAGCCTTGCTAGTTATAGAATTAATGCTTACCCAAATTAAGTTCTCAGAATTATCAAGTCGAAATTAAGTAAGGCATGTGATTACAACTAGATTAATGGTATAATATCAAATTGACAACATAGAATTAGATAGTAATGTTATGGAGAGAAACAATAATCCACAATTAACAAATAGAACTTTTCACCTTGGGTCTCTCACTCACTCTCTTGTTGGTGGCACTTTAATGGAGGAAGATTGAGATCAACCGAGCGATGCCACTAGGAGACAAATGGCGCACAAAGTGTAGTCCGTTGGAGCGGTAGCCGGTGGCGGGTAGTCCATGGGATGAATAGAGAGCATCCAACGTCTTATCCTTTCTTCCTTGATCATCCACGACGAATCTGTGGTTGATGTCGGGGTCGGCCTTCCATGGATGTGGAGAACTCTCTTCTTGAGCCCTTGAGGGGGAGAAAGGTGGCGGTTTAGTGAGGGGAGGGGCTTGGCCGTGAGCAAGGGGAAGAGGGGAAAAATTAGAAAACTGAATTAAATTCAGCTCCAAGGGGTTTTGGAGGGAGATTAATTTGAATTTTCAAATTAATCCATTAATGGCTAGAGGTGTTAATTGAGGAGATAATTATGGGCTGATTTGGTGGGGCCTTGAATTTAAATTGGGAGAGAGAAAAGCCCATTAAGGGGCCGGCCACATGTAGAGGAGAGAGGGGCTTGAGTATTAATTACATGGGGACCACAAATAATTAAACAAACATAATCAAAAATCTGAATTTAATTTCAGAATTAATTATCATAAGTAACTCCCAAATTCAAATGAAAATAAGAGGGAATTTGAATTTCAAATATGTGTAACTCCTCTTAATTAATTTCCCAAATTAATATGGCTTAATTAGGAAAGTCATTAAGAGAGGGGAATTCAAAATTCAAATGGGGGAGCTAGAGGGGGCCGGCGGCATGGGGGTCCAAGGGGTGGCCGGCGGGCTGCTGGCCGGCAGGTGGCTGGTCGGCTGGAGGCCTGCGGCTGGCCGGCAAGAGGGTGGCCGGCAGAGGCTGAGCTGGCCGGCGGAAGATGGAGGCAGGGTGGCTAGCGGCTTGACTTGCTTGGCGTGGACGGCGGCAAGAGCAAGGGGAAAAGGAAGAGATGGAGATTTCAAGGCTTCGACGGCTACGGATTTACTAACCTCGCTTGTCTCCACGTTGATTTTCCACAATATGAGATAATTCGAAAACTAGAACTCACTAAGAGATCGTGGGGAAATGAACTCACAAAGAGAACAATAGCTAAATTTTCATTTCATCAAAAACTTCTATTACATAAGAAAAGGGCCATATAAATAGGCCTCAAAATGACAAGAAAGCAAAAGACTAAAATGCCCCTCGGGCTACAATAACGACTAAATACCCATAAGGGCAAAAACGGAAAAACATAAAAATCAAATAAACTACTACATAAAATGACTCAAAATAAAACTCATGATCGTGGCCGTTGATCTCCAGCGTCTCCTGATGGTACATGTGTCGAAATATATGACAATGTCCTCATCAGTTATGAGGGCGATCCCTAAAAAGATAATACAAAACCCAATAGAAAACAAGGGAAGGTCACCTTAAGCTCAATTCAACCAACTTCACTTGTAACAAGTATACAATGCCGCCTCAAACATGAAATTGCACAGATACATGCCAGAAACCCATAATTATAGAATATCAGATCCCCTTATAATCCAAGCTTGCTAATATTAAGGATCGGACACCTTAAAAAAGAAAATCTATCTACATATCTATTTTTATACTCTTACTACTAATAAATATATGACAAACGACAATAAAATTGTATGTCAAGCCACTTCCTTTCCACATCCAACCTTTCACGTTTCAAACCTTTGTAATTTTCTCCATCATCAACACTTACCATCAATGCTATTCAACCATTGCTTTTAATGTCCTTCAATCTAGCTTAGTTAGCTCAAAGTAGAGAAACATCAGCAGAAAACCTTCAATAAAAACCAAAAGTTTGAACCATGCATATAGATGCTGTTTTGATGATACCAAAAATCAGAATAAGCTGATTCAGGTTGTTCTATTTGACAGAGAACGGACCAGTTAAATAGGGCTTGATATAACTTAGTTTTTGAAAATTTGCACAATAGTTACCAAGCCAACTTTGTTGCTTCTATCCCACCATTTGATCTCTCATACTCCTCTTTAAAACTATCGACTATGATGCACCAACACTTTATAATATCAAAGTGCACTATCTGACAAATATAGGACATAACACAGACCAACTCATGTCGAACACCCCCACATGTGTCGAACTTGTCATTGATGAGTCTTAATAAATAAATAATAAATAAACAAGAAAAATGTATTAGACACGCATGTCATGGATTAATTGAAATAACAATGATGGGAATGGAGTATTTACAATAAGTAAAAGACTAAAAATGGCATTTCTTTTCAGAAGGACAGCTAAAAGCCTAAAATATGCATTTAACAATTAATTTACATAAAATGCCTTTTTTTTAAATGATTATTTTTGTTTATTTTCTACAAGAACAAAGTTAATTATTATTATTAAAATTAGAGTAATATGCATTTTATGCTTATTTGATAAGTAAAATTATTATACAATGTTATTACTTTGGCGCATTTCTAATAATAGACATTTCATGTTGTTCATGTCCTCATGTTCAACTCAATACATCATTGATTGACATATGTCGATCGAATAGCCAACTGCCACCGCCAACAGCATCATCATCAACTCTTACAAATGCACCAGCCTCAGAAAGCAACCATCCTCAAGCAAATCTGACATTCCCCATTGTACGACATCTACTTGTTGATTAAAATAAGAAAAGGGATGTAATTGGATGATTTGAAACAACAAGACCTCCATGCTTCAAGGCAAACAAAATGAACTCAACTGCAATTTAAAGTCTTATTATTCTAGGCATAAATGTTTTGGTTATTGTTCGCTTAGGAAAATACAAGATGGATGCTTCAGGCACAAACCTCGCTTACGCAAGCTTAAGGTCCAATTTTCCCTGAGGTAAATTGATTTTTAAGTTAACCAGATTTCCTCTTAGGGCAGTGTCAGAGTTTATTTAGATATGAGTTCTATTTCCACTGAGCGCAAGCCCTCATAGTTAATTACCCCTCCTAACACGCAGAAGAGTACTCTTGATTAAGGATGAAATATATTTAGTTAGTGAAAAAAGTATAGATGTGTGTGCAACCGTGTGTGAATGTTCTAAACCCTGATTATGGGGGATGAAAGTAAACTCGATCAAGATCTCATGGTTCCGTCATCCTAGGAATATCGTAGGTTTCAGTCTACCAACACTAGCAACCATTGATTGTAGTGTCCAGAGTAGGAGTGTCAAATTCTGACACAACCCGAAAACCCGAGCCGAACCCGACCCGAAAAATTCGGGTTCGAGTAAACCCGTTTGAGAAATGGGTCGAGCCCGGTTCGGATTTCTGACCCGTTTGAAAAACGGGTTTGGTTCGGGTTGACCCAACAACCCGCGCGTCGACCCGTTTAACCCTGATCCAGCGTGACCAAACCCGGTTTCCGACCCTATCTCGCGCTGGAGATTCGTCATCTCGGGTTAACAAGTCAAGCCCCGCCTCCTCCACCAACGATGACCCACCCCACCTCCGACGGTCCGCCCTACGGCAGGACCCGCCTCCGCCAGGCTCCAGTAGACCTGCCAGGAGCCCAATATGCGTCGACGCCCAGGCCCTATGTAATATCCAAAAATGTCAAAAATAAATGTAAGTATAAACTTTCTATAAATATTATGTTATTTTTGTAAAATTCTACCTTTGACCCTGAACATTTTGACATATAGAAGTATATGTAAATTATTACTTTAGTTGTCTAATTAAGTATATAGTTAATTATTTACTGTTTATGATTGAATGAACAGTTAAATTAAACATTAAGTACTTAGCATTATTTAAAGTATCTGCTTAGCATAGACTTTATTTAATATTTATTGTACTGTAGCAAACCCACTTAAATCGGCATGCATAGAGCCTGATGGGATCTAAGGGCCGTGAATGGCTGGAATGGTTAGTGGATTTAGGAATGTAAATATAATATTCATAGTGGAGGATGAGGTGTTAAACAATAAGTATATGAAGTCTTTGCCTTAAGCTATCTTGAGATATTTTCCTTATTCCTACCCGAGAGTTCCTGGCGCTGAAGGCTGGAAGGGAAAATGGTTTGGCGGATGCTATAGGTGGCTGCAGTAAAGGAATTTAGCAATCTTTAAGGCAAGTACATAATTCTAAGGTTGTTATAGATTGTTAGTGTTGGAATTCAATAAATAAGTACTGAAAATAAGGCTTGCTACATCTTAAATTCCAGAAATCACCATGCAAGAAACATTTGTTAGCATAAAATAATAGGAAATTGAGGTAAAACTGAAGAACTTGATGTTTCATTGAAGTATACTAAGTGAGAGTATTACTGTGGCTAACGTCGAGTGGGGATGTTGATGTCTTTTTGCTGAAAATAATAGAGAAATGATACCTTTTTATTGAAAACAGTAGAAAACATAGGTAAGAAGACTTTAGCAAATAAGTTATGTGCTGCTATAGTTAATTGTGGAAAGTGGTATAAATGCTTAAAATAGTTTATTGAATTCAGGAGGAAAAAAAAAGGTTTGAAAAGAGAGTAAAGGAAAGGAATTCTAAATCGAATGAAGAAGAGCGTGATTGAGGTGGTATACAAAAGAAGAAAGAATCAAGATACCGAGGTGAGATACCTAACAATGCTATAAAAATTAATAAATGTTTTCTTTAACTGCAATTCATATCTATTACGGTTGATAGCATTTATTTCAGTTTTCTTCAATTTAGTTCAGTTTATTTATGACTATGATTATTCATAAAGTATTGTTTATAATAGCATATATCATGAGACTAAAAAGGATGGATATTAGGAAAGTGATTAAGCCATATGTTGGGGAATAAGCCCGCACAAGTAAAGTCGAAAGACTTGACGAGGTAAGCCTATAATCTCAAGTCTAGAAGTTGGGAATGTGGACACAACCCTGAATTGAGAGAACAGCTTCAATTCTAAAAGTTGGGAAGTTGGACCTAACCTTGAATTTGAAAGCTGAAAGGGGTGCAAAAGCTTATAACCATCATATGATCTGTAAAAAAAATGGTGTTGAACAATTAGTAAGACGAAAAATACTGCTATGTTTTCTCGTGATTCATGTGAAAGGTGCCCTAACCATGTTATTATTTAATCACGAATGATATGTCTTTCTAAATGGTTAAAATATTATTATTAATTCTTAAACATTGTTTGTGTATTTTGTTGGGTCATAGCTCATTGACAGTGGTTGTACTGCAGGCAAAGGAAAGAAGCCCATAGGGCATTAAGGGGTGACTGTTCTTTTGGGTGTTCATACTTTTTGGGTGTACATAGAGGTTCAATTGTAAGCTGTACAAAGACTTTTTGGTATGTAAGTAAAGTTTAAACATTTTAGTAGAGCTCTGTATTTTCATGGTTTATATTTAATGTTACTTGAGGTACACTACATGCTTCCTATTATTAAGAGTGGAATTTGACATGTTGAAGTATTAGGAGAGTCTAAATAGATTTATTTCCTTCTCTGTTATACTCCAGTTTGTATGATAGAGGGTAAGTCAAACTGAGGTGTGACACCCTATGCTCTCAGTCGGTCCGCCCTGTCGCCATTTTCCCACGACGATGCCTAGCCAAGTCGCCATTCGCCCATGACGACGCCCAGCCAAGTCACCATTCGCCCTTATTTCGCGACTCACAACTACGCTCGTGGGTTTACGGGTCGGGTCGGGTCAACCCGTGCAGGTCGGGTTCGTGTTAGGATTCTTGACCCATTTAGCTAAACGGGTCGGGTTCGGGTTAACCCGTTTATGCCCGGGTCAAGTCGAGTTCGACCCGAACCCGATTCAATGACCCGAATTGACACCCCCTAGTCCAGAGAACCTAATTAGCAGTAATTGGTTGCTTACTCTCAGAGATCCCGAGTAAATTGAAGTGGATATATATTAGCTACTTAGTTTGAGTAGGGACTTATGGCTCCATTTAACAATTGCCGATAGTTTAGATTTTAATTGGGTCTTACGACCCCATTTAGGTGTTACCCGTATGATTGGATTTTGGGTAGGGGCTTACGTCTTTCATTTGAAAGTAGCCCTAATAACAGATCTTACGACATTCCTTGCACGTAGCCCAAATAGCGGGTCTTATGTAACGTCCAAGGTTTTCAGAACCGGACCGGACAACGAACCAGAAGGAGAGGTTCATGGTTTGACCGGTCGAACCGGGGTCGAACCGGATGACGTAATATCGATACGATTTGCAGAATAAATGCAAGCTTAAATGCATAAAAAATTACCCAAAAAAAATTAAAGAACCTGCGAGGCTGAGCTCGACCGGTCGGGTAGGAGGCCAAAAGCGACGTAACTTCTTCCCCAACGTGTTCGCCAGCGCCTGGGAGGTCGGACGAGGGAGAAGAAGTGAAGAAGAAGTCTCGTTCGCGGAACCTCCGTCAGGATCGTCCGAGGCTCCGAGTCTCGTTCCGTCGTTTGCGTATGCTAGGGAAGACGAGACGAGCGAACAAGAAATACACTTGTACCGAATTATCGATACCCAGTTATCTAAGCCGTTAGATCGTAGATCAAGGGCTCAAATTACAACTTCTAAGGGACCGGCCGGTTATTCAGAACCCCCCGGTTCAGCGGTTCAACCAGGATTTCAACCGGTTTTTACCCGGTTCTTAAAACACTCGGTTGCTCACTCTCTCCGGACCGCCCGCCGGACCGGTTCGCGGTTGAATCGGTCGAACCGGTCGAACCGGCCGGTCCGGTCCGGTTCTGAAAACCTTGGTAACATCCCACAATACTCTTTAATAGTATTGTAGCGTATCACATGCATAAACATAATATTTTTCATCATCTATTATATGATATTTTTTAGTATTTGAATATTTATATAAAACATCTAATAACATTTCATTTACTACAAAAACGGAAGCATCTAAAAACACCAAATTTCAGCAAACACATACTTATAGAGCCACTAATAAAAATCTCAAATAGTATCCAACAAACTATCTACATAACTCAGTTTCAGACTTACAAACATAGCTAAACACTAGCATATAAAATGAAATAACATTGCAACTTATTCTTCAATGACCTTTTCCTTACTTTTTCCTGTAACAACCAATATGAAAAAAAATTGATGAGCTATGAGGCTCAATAACTTATGCAAATTTAAATAGTATTTAATTTGTATGATTCTAAAAATTACAACATTGAAATCATAAATTAAACAAATTTGACATTATTTATAAAACATCATAAAATCAAATTTGGCATTAACAATTACTTCCTCTAAAGTCTATATTGAATATCAATTTTAGTCTTTAAAAGATTTGGCTACACTTTAACAAAAAAATTAAATGGGGCTCAAGTAAACCTAACATTATCGTCATTGAATTATATAGGGGTTCATTTTGCCTCTTTAGGGGTCTCTTTTGCCTCATCTGCTATGCAGGTAGCAAATTCATTGGGGTCCCTTTTGCCCCGCTTATAATGCAGTGTCATACATGGGGACCCTTTTGTCCCACTTGCAATTGTAAATTATATGTTATTTTATTGTCAAACTTTACTTTAAACTAATATCCAATACACTTCACATATTCATAGTTCATACTTTTTAAACATGCTTTCATAACACCTTTTCTATTATACTATTTGTATAAAGAAACTGTGTATGTCATATGTTAAGAATGTAGCTTGTTTCCAATATATTTCCAACTAGTAAAATTTTTAATTAAACATAATAACTCTTATTTGAAACTCTCATGATTTAAATATATAAGAGGTCATTCATATATGAAAACTTGGCTATAAACATCCTTTAGCAAGATAATTAACTTTAATGTATATTTCCTTTTAGTTCAATCCATTACAAGTATACATGTTAGCATTTACAACAATTGCCTTCTAAAATTTAATTTATATTATTTATCTCCTTGAAGATTCGTCTCTTCAATGCATTTACGTCTTAGTCTTCTATGATTATAAGTTACTTATAATTTATCTCTCTAAATTTATAAATACTAAAAATGTATTACTTAAATAAATGGTATAAAAATAAATTCATACATATATAACAATTTACCTCGTAACCTCCCCTCTGCATATAATGATACATATAACACAATTAGATTCAGTATCTTTAAAGACTTTCACTACTACTTGGAAATACATAAGATAACTATGCATTACCAAAACTACTTACCTTGATTTTCTCTTTCTTAAATCTTCTTATTCCTTGTACAAGTCACTGTTCCCTCAATCCACTTGTATTCTCACAGCAATTGAATTCTCTCACAATCACTCTTCCCAAACTTCAACAACAGCTTCTATTTCAATAGCATTCCAAATTTTGTCTTCGTATAAAGCCGAATTTCCTTTCTTACACAATTATTGTGCCGCTATTCTTCTCCAATGAACTGCATTGCGTCGGTAATGTATTAGTTTCCCACACTCAAATCTATACTTATCCATCCAGTTTGTATACAAGAAACCAAATGGAAAGTGGGGCCCAACGCAACTGCCATCACACTTCACCCAATCCCATCTCTTCAATTCCAGTTAACGTGAAAGGAGCCGACAGATGCTGCTTTTGGATGGTTGCGTGGAAACGGAAATCCTTTACAGTAATTAGCATTAGTTTAACATAATAATTCATATTGAAAATTTCTAATAGAACTTAACTTTTAATTTTAATCTTAAAAATACTTCTTATTAAATCTTCATATATATACATATATATATATATATACATATATATATATATATATATATATATATATATATATATATATATATATATATATAATATAAATTGTTAGAAAAATTCTAAAATTATACTTCGGACTTACTTTAATTAAGCGAAATTATGGGTATTGCATCTTACAATTTAGCCCTATAGGCTAAGATGTCCAGTGGGTTTTGGATGTTCAGATAAATTTTATGGCTTCTAAATTTAAAAGTTGTATGACAATGGGTCTTACGACCTAGCCGTATAAGCTAAGTGGCCCGCTGTTGGGTCTTACAACATAGTCCTATAAACAATGATGCCCGTTAGGGGGGTCTAGAATTATGTTATTACCTAAACATTTTCCCTTAAAAATCGGACTTATAGCTTTCATTGAAAGTGGTCAGGGATATTTTTTATGCATATTATTTCACTTAATATATATATTTAGTGAAATCGTTGCCCGTAGGATTAACGGCTTCTATTAAAAGTGACCTATAGGGCTTAGATTAGCGATGACATAGATTTGCGCACTTCACTCGCTTGATACTAGTGTTAGCATTTTGTTTTGCGTATAGTGGTAGTTTATGGCATAAAGTAGTAGGTTACTTTTCAGCGCCACTTTTGTTCTTTCTAGCACTAGTTTAGCAACACCATCTATATTTAATACATTGTACTAATGCTATTAACACTATATTTAATTGATTGCAGCTAGATTGACATGCAGCAGTTTAGAGAGCTCTCGGGTAACTACGGTTGAGGCTACTTCTGGGGGCCAGAGAGTGTGTTGTGAGTTAGAAATTTTGTCATTTAATTTATTCAATATTGCAATTATTTTCAAATTAAATCGGTCAGTTGAACATTTTCCAATCTTCCAAAAAAAATTTGACTAAGTCCAATATTTTTTTGAAGAAATTTTGGTAGCCTCCCGACGTACCCTCCCTGCAAGGGGAGGTAGGGGAGAGCACTTGCCCTTTCAAACCCACACAGCATAGGATTCAACGGCCAAGGGCTTCGGACGTTGTTTGTTCCTGGAAATGATCTTCGACTCAGATCAGTGATTGCAATGTTTGATTTGACGATTGCAATGTAATTCGTTATTAATGGTTGTAACAATAATTACCAGTAATATATATGTATATTAATAATAATAATAATAATACTATGCAATACATCCTCTCTCTTTTTTTCCTCCTTACATTTCAAGAAACAGTGCTAATAGTGTGGATTTACTCGAACGCTTGCGCAGGCGCTGACGCAAGCGGAAGGTTTAGATCAGATCTCCAGGGGGAAGGTGTTGAGCGTGTTCGAGTTTCAAGACCTAGACGAAGATCACACTAGATTACTCATGTTCAGTGCGGCTTCCGTATGCGAGTGTCGTAATCAAGGCGTAAGGGCAAGGGGCGAAGCCTCTGGATTCGGGATCGAGCGCAGACGAGCAAATAAGCGACGGATGCCGAGTCGGACGAGTAAATCATGGGATGTTCGTTTGCAAGTGGAGCTGGAGAGGTGAGGAAGAGGGCTCAAACGTGTTGTTCTATCGAAGATGCGGTGCACTTGCATGCCAAATGAGACAGAGTGGTTGGATTGCCAAAGAGAGCCAATACGTCTTTTACGTGTAGTAGAATGGAGGCAAGGGTTGCTCGTGAGATGGCTTTTCACGAGTAAACTGAAAGTTCTGTAAGTAAGTGTAACCTCCTTTGATTTACTTCTCCGTTTTTTATATGAACCACCCTCCACGACGTGCACGTTTTATCCGTTTCAATGACGAGACTTTTATATATATATATATATAAAGATAATATATCTCTCTCTCTATCTCTCTCTCTCTCTCTCTCTCTCTCTCTCTCTCTCTCTCTCTTTATATATATATATATATATATATATATATATATATATATATATATATATATATATATATGTGTGTGTGTGTGTGTTTTATTTGAACAATATAATTAAAAAAAAACTGCTCGTCTACATTTGTCATAGTTGAAACCATGCCTTCTATGCTCAAAATAGCTAAGATGGTAAATAAATAGCTTTCAGTCTGATAGATAAGAGTAGTCAGCAATGTAAACATGTAAAGAATATTTTGAATGCCAAACTGTAGAAGCCGCAAGGCAAAACCTCCATATGTGAAGACCAAATGGTGTGCCGTGATTTTAGAACAGTCCAACGGACTTTTATTTGTGAGGGGCCTATTTATGCATGGGCTTTTGGATGTTGAAAAGGGAGGGCATGGATAAGATAAATTATTAGACTCACGTGTAAACATGAGTATATGACATTAGTCTATATCATTGCCATCCAGCGAACATTCCAATGCACATCATGTCAATCTAATGCATTGTGTCATCGAAGAGATGTTTTGAAAGTAATAATATAAATAAAACTGTTGTGAAAAGTATTGAGGAGAGCTTCTTGCTCTTCTTGGATTGATAGAGGGAGAGGGAGAGGGAGAGGGAGAGGGAGAGAGGAGAATAAGATTTCTATTATATACTTGTATTTTATTCGAACAGTTCTGAACATAGATCTAATCTGATTCAAAAAAGTTTTATATTACTTCTTATAAACAAGGTCTCAAGTATTCAACCTTTACCAGCTTATTAGAATAATACAGTCCAAAACATTATTTGAAACATTTAATCATGCATGCTATAATAACTCCATATAGCCATGAAATTTTTAAGTATAACTATGTTTTATAGTCAAATAATGCTTCCTGCATCCATGTTTAGACTATAATATTGAAGAGGCAGATAAGCAAGCAAAAATTCCGTATAATACTTAACAATATTTTAAACTAAGCATAAATTGATGGGGGCATCGACAGGAGATTCGGGCGCGTTTATCAGAGACGACACCGGAGATCGACGGCCATGATAGAGAGCCTTTATTACTGATGACTATTTGTATCTGCATTTTATATATTACGCATTTATTTTCAGTTTTTCCCATTTTACCCTTGTGGGTATTTGTTTGCTCTTGTAGCCCAAGGGGCATATTAGACTTTTGTACTTGTTGTCATTTGGAGCCTATTTATATGGCTCTTGTATCTTGTATGAGGCTAATGAATTATTGAATGAAAGTTTGTTTTTTTGCGTTCTCTTTGTGAGTTCCGTCTTGTAGATCTCTTAGTGAGTTCTTTGTTGGAGATAACTTAGTGAGTTCTCTAGGTAATTACGTGCAACATTCTTCTTCTCCACCATAATCTACTGTAAGCAAAGTCCAATAGTTGGAAGAAGCCAAACCTGATGCAATCAAAAATTTGGGAGAGGGACCCAAATTTTTTATCACAAAAATTAGACAAACAAACTTTTTCTAAGAACAAAATAAAGACATAAAAATACTCAAAAGACACTTTTTATATTATATAAAGAAACTTACAAACATAGACACTTACTTGACGACACTTACAACTTTGAAACTTACAAATTTTGACACAAACAAAATGACACCATAAACTTGCTTACTTTGAGAAGAATGATACAATGGAATGATTACTATGGAGAGAAGAAAGAGATTAGAAGTCGAGACGAAGGTTGGAAAGAGCTCGCAAGATTTCCATAGGAGGAGGGGAAGAAGATTGGAAAGAGCCCGCAGGATTTCCAAAGTAAAAAAAACCTCTCAGGTTTTTGTTCCCAAAAATCACATCATATCACTTTTTTTAACCTTCTCAAAATATCTCATATATATAGGCCATAGAGGGGAAACATAACAGCCAAAAGTTCCCAAATTCCATATAGAAATGAAAGGCCAAGAGCCTTCCCCGCTGAAATCCCAAGAGCCACATCAAAATTCCAATGAATAAAGCCACGGAACCAGCCAGGAACAAGCACAAGCCACGGTTTCAGCACAAGAAACCAGGAGGCAATTCAGGGAAATCAATTCTCGGTCAAAAAAAGAAGTGCCAGAGCAGTAAAGTAGGCAGCCACCCGAAGAGGCAGCAACAAACCCGAAGAGAGCAGCAGCCCGTGAGAGAAAAATCCAAAGAAGAAAAGCTGCAGCAACTCCAATTCAAGAAAAATGTGAAAGATCAAGTTCCACCCACCAAATCTTGCTCCCAACATTAATTTTATAACTAAACATCAACTCATAATGAGCTACACTTCTACTAGATATTAATGAGCTTGCACCAACTAAAATTTCAACAACTAAAGCTCCAACCGAAAATAGCCAAGGCCCATATGAAACCAACAAGCAGCCCAAAAGACAAGATGGAAGATGAAAGGACAAGATAATGAAGAGGAGAGGGGGAAGATGAAAAGACACAAGGCAAGAAATTACCAGAAAAACTCAACTTGTGTTGACCCCCCCCCTTGTCTACATCAAAACCCCTCACTAGCGTCGCCACCCTTGGAGCCCCTACCCGCCGGCCAACCGAGCTCCGCCGGCCTCTTCCCTCTCCACCACTTCCCCACACCTCCCTTCCCTAGTTTTCATTGGAATTTGAATTTCAAAATTCAAATTCGTTCCAAATTTGGAAATTCCATTTATGAAAATTTTTTTGAATAAATTCAAATTTAAATTAAATCGATTTGGATTTATTTAAAAGTTTTCCTAGTTATCGTTCATATTTGGAAACCTCCTTTCCTTTTTTCCCTAACCCCCTCTCTCTTCCTCCATACCGCCAGCCCCTATATTGGGCTCCCCATTAATTATGCAATTAACTCCTTCACCTTATTTGAAATTCAAATTGATTTCAAATATTTTTCCCTCCCAATTGCACTAAAATTGAAATCATTTTCAGTTTTAAACTCCTCTCCCCTTTCTCTCTATACCGTCGGCTCCCCCTTTGGCTCCACCCAATTAAATTTCCATTAATGCTTTAATTGCATTTTAATTGGAGATCAAATTTCAAACAATTTCCCTCCCAAATACCTTAAACTGAAATTAATTTCAGTTTTATAAAATAAACCCCATCCCTCTCCCCCTCTCTACCGCCGGCCTCCCCTCCTCTCCAATCCGCCCCCTCCTCCCCTTGGGTTTCTTGTGGCGATTACTCGTCTTCAAGTCCATCATGTATGGCGGATCCCGCCGTTGATCACGGACTCTTCTACGACATTTACATAGACATCCACGTCCTACGATCTCCCTTCTTCGACGTTGGATTTGGCTTCGACAATACTGTCGAGGAGTATTTGGATCGAATCCTTCCAACACTACTGGACGCCATCGATGACCAATTTTCAGATTATACGTGGAACATTAAAGGTCATCCTCTCGTGCCACCGCCACCTCCGAGTTCCTTTTCAACAACGAAGCTCCTTGGCTCCTCCCTCCTTGTCGCAACCTCATTCCTAGCATGGGCGTTCTTTCGCCGCTCAACCTAGTTTCGTAGGAAAGAGAGAGAAAGGCATCAAGGTGAACAACTCCGTATTAACTGTTGGATTCAAGTTATTAGCTTTTAACTTTACGTTCTCCTTTGTATTTACTTAAATTGTACGGTTAATTTCCATATAATTTCTTTGTCTAAGCAAGTGGAACACAAAGAATTTTCATAACCAACTTTGATTTGACGCATGCTTTATAAAAGGTTGAACTTCTAGTAAATTTTCTTTCCTAATCTCGTGTAACTCAACTTGCATCACATCATAAATGTTCAAGACCATTGGGCATGCCGTAAACTTTAAGAATTACATGTATAAGGCATACTCCAAGAGAATATGTTACGATTCAAAAGACTTTTAGGAGCATGGGTACAAAAACTGAGGCCGGCAACGTGGTTCATGTAACTACATAAACAAATTTTCAGTTAAGACCATCAGCTAAACGTCAAGGCATAGATAGGAGAAGCATAGGAGTTCCATTTCCCAATGGGTGCAATTAAAAAAAAATTCAAAAAGAGAATCAACAGAAAAAGCAGGGCAGCAATTTTGCTTACGAAAAGCGGAATGATGTCCTTGCTTTGCTGGTATTCTTGAAAAAAAAAAATTTTGCAACTCAAACATTGAATTTGCTCATTATCTATTTCAAAGAAAAATACCAAGCGTAGTTCAAAAAACTCACAAATTTATTGTGCCAACTCATTCAATGGTTACCCCATCATATAGCGTCTCATATCAAAAATTCCAAAAAGCTTCATATTCTAGGGTTGGCTGCCAAGCCAGATCAGCTAAACTACAAAAAACTCTAACCCATAGCAAATTTAAAGAGCATCCCCCCCCCCCACAACAAAAAAAAAGAATTCTAGGACTATATGATAGGAAAAAATGACTTCACTTGCCTCGTAATACCCGAAATTGATCAAATATGTCTACTATTTGTTTTCTAGGAGAAATTTCCCAAAAGTTTGTTTCAGACCACAAAAACCCACTTTATAGAAATAGAATTTGAAAAAACCCTAGAGAAGCACTCACACAATTTTTTTAGCAATAAAGTTGCTCGACCGTTGCTCTTCCTAATGCCTTTGATGTAGACAAAAGGGGGGGTCAACACTAGTCCAAAATAAATCATATTTTGGCTTCCCTTGAGTCTAGTAGTTTTTCATATTTGAGCTAAACTTTTAGTTCAGTTATGAGCTGAACTTTAGTTCATTTATTGAACAAAGGGTTAGCTCATTATGAGCTAACAATTTTAGTTCATATTTATCTTTATTTAAATGCATTTTTATTATAGTTTTAAATGTCTTAAAAAAAATGTCTCTTGGATTTCCAAAATATGGCTTTTGGGAATCCAAGGTAGTTATTTAGTCTTCCCATGTGTGGCTCCTTGAATTCCACCATGGGAAGTTGAAATTTCTGTATGTCTCTTGGGATCTCACGGCTGGGCTCCTTCTTCCGTTCGGTTCCTTCGTTTCCCGCGGCTGTGGCTCTCGGTCCGTGCGGTTCCCTTCGTCTCCCGTGGCTGTCTCCTTGGTTCCTGGTTTGGGTGTAAACCGAGAGCTTGGGGGGGAGATTTCTATGCTTTTTAATGTTTAGTTTTAAGTGTTAATTAAGTGTTTGTGTCCTTTTGTATTCCCCTTTCATACCTATAAATATGGGGGGTTATGTAATGTTTTGAATAGTTGAATGATATTTGATTTTTGGAAAAAATCAGTTAACCTGCGGGTTGCTCGGAAATCCTGCGGGCTCTTTCCAACCTTCTTTTCTCATCCCCTCCGGAAATCCTGCGGACTCTTTCCACCCTTTCTTCTCGGGCTTCTAATCTCTTTCGTCTCTCCGCAAGTGCGGCTCCACCTGTATCCTTCTTCTCAAAGTGCAGCAACTTTAGGGTGTCTGTCGTGTCGATTGTAAGTCGTCGTTGTAATTTTTATTTTTATTTGAAATATAAGAGTTTGTTCTTCCCTATTGTTGTTGTTTGTTACTTTTCTCGTCTTTTCTCAATTTTCGTCGTTAGAAGTCCGTCGTGTCTCTTTGTGGGCGAAGGGTATAGGCTCCCTATATCTCTTGCCCGCATCAGCCTTCCTCGTCTTCGAAAATCATCATTCTCGTGGGATCAATATGGGCCAAAGTTTTCTTCTCTATCTCAGGCTAGCTATTCAAGGTTCATAATGTTACATTTTTTCTTATATAATTTTGAAAATATTTTTCGCACTCTAAACCCTAAACCATAATGATGTTAGGCATCACATTGCCTACCCTGTTAGTATAAAAAATAAAAAACATTACCTACCCTGTTAGTATTTTTTAACGTGGATCTAACAATGCTTAAAGATGGTTCTAACAAGGCTCAATCAAGGTTCGAACATCATTCGAATAAGGTTCGATCAAAGATCGAATAAGATTTGAACATGGTCAGAAAAAGATTTGGAGTGGAATAAGGTTCGAACAATAAATAAGAATTTGATCTTTTTATTAGATTTAAATGAGAATTTGACTCTTAACAGGACACAATGGAGTAGAAGAATTCATATAGTCGACCCAATGTAGTGGGATAAAGGCTTGATATTATTATAATTGTTGTTGTTATTGTAATTGTTGTTGGAACAAGGTTCAAACAAGATTCAATTATTGTTTGAACAAGCTTTGAATATTATTCGATCATTATTTGAATATGATTCGAACTATATTATTTTGACCTCACTATCTCTTTTGGAACTAAATCATTCGAGTTGTTGTACTATGTATACTCTAATCAAACTTCTAGAGAGACATTACACTACTCAAGTCATAAATAGTGATGCAAAAAATTGTTAGGCAATTTAAGGCTAATAACATCATTGAGTTCAGCATTGGAGGCAATTACATAATATTTAACATTGTTGAATTTTGCACTTATCAGTAATTAACAAATGTGCAGCTAAATATCAATGCAAAAGTGGCCCTTTTAGTAACAAGTCTGACATCCACAGTAGACTAACTCACCATCATGTCTTCCTTGATCGGAATGGTTTGATTCCTATCAATCATATCCTATTGATTCATATCTCAAAGATTTGATGCCAACAAGGAACGTATTGGCTCTGGCCATAACCGGTATAAATAAGACACTACCCAGAGATTTCGCCCTCATTTTGCGAGGACTTTATGATCTGAGTTCTGGTTTCCTATAGGCGCAAGTCCCTATAGTTAATTACCCTTCCCGATCACGAGAGAGAACTTTCGATTAAGGCTAGTCGTTGATCAGATAAGTAAAGATACGTGGTATATGGCATATAGTAGCAACAATGTATATGGATTTTGAAATATTTGGAAGTTTGGATGTTTGGGTTGAAATGGTTTGATATTTAAAATTAGAAATTTCACCATCTTGCACTTAAAGCGGATGGTGGGGGAATGGATGATGGACCCGATATACATCCCATGGTTCCGTCGTCCCGGGCCATCGTGGTCCCTGGTCTACTTAGTCAGAGGAGGTAGTCGACTCAACCTGACAGAAGGATCCTTGTCGGCAGCCATGGGTTGCTTCGTCCAAGGGGACCTTGTAGACCGGGGTTGAAAGAAATCTGTGGGCTCCGAAAATTTGGCTCCGGCCTCCGCCCGCTCTTTTCTCTTTATTCGGCGAGGGGAGTTTTAACGGATATGTTCCGGGGTAAATTTTGGAAGGCAGATGGGTTTGTAGATAAAACACTACCCAAAGATTTCGCCCTCATTTTGCGAGGACTTTATGATCTGAGTTCTGGTTTCCTATAGGCGCAAGCCCCTATAGTTAATTACCCCTCCCGATCACGAGAGAGAACTTTCGATTAAGGCTAGTCGTTGATCAGATACGTAAAGATACGTGGTATATGGCATATAGTAGCAGCAATGTATATGGATTTTGAAATATTTGGAAGTTTGGATGTTTGGGTTGAAATGTTTTGATATTTAAAATTAGAAATTTCACCATCTTGCACTTAAAGCGGATGGTAGTGGAATGGATGATGGACCCGATCAAGATCCCATGGTTCCGTCGTCCCGGGCCATCGTGGTCCATGGTCTACTTAGTCAGAGGAGGTAGTCGACCCAACCTGACAGAATGATCCTTGTCGGCAGCCATGGGTTGCTTCGTCCAAGGGGACCTTGTAGACCGGGGTTGAATGTTTGTCTAAGGGGACAAATTTGAATCCATCTTAGCTAACAGAGGGCTTTGTACCCTATCGATCATATCCTATTGATTCATATCTCAAAGATTTGATGCCAACAAGGAACCAATTCGCTCTGGTCATAACCGGTATTTCGTGGTGCCATTTGGCGGCAAAACCACTCGGTTCAGAGGGCCCCGGGTCATAACCGTTTATCCTGCGGTGCCATTTGGCGGCAAACCGCCGGTCAGAGAACACGTACCACGTCCTTATTGGCAGGAGATTATTTGAGAATGAATCCTAGTGATATTTTCGACTAGGCATTCGGCTCTTTGTGAGCTGGAGTTATATTTAAATTTTTCCATCCCGACAAACTGTTGCGGAGGGTGGATGAAGTTTGCTTTAAGTGTTTGATAATTAGATTTCAAATTTTAAATATTTTTGGATTTTTGGGATTTTGAGATTTTTTTTAGATTTTTGGATATTTGGAACGACATTGTAAATTACTTGGAATGGACCCCTCCGGTTGAGATTTTTGTTCAACGCGGCCATCATCGGGGTGTTTGGGGGCATTTTTTATTTGTAATTTGAACCTTGTCAACTCTTTCTGGATGTCGACAGAGGATCGGGTTTCATAGGCTTATGCCTCTGTGAGTGAATTCTATTGATTATAGGCCTTGAAGGCCTAATATGAATGTATGAAATAAACATTCCGGTCAATTTTGTGACCGCATATTTATCCGATGATGCAAACCCTGTCTACTCCTATTTAGCAACTTAGGAGGATCGGGTTTCGTAGGCTTTATGCATTTGTTTAGTGAATTCTCATTGTTATAGGCTTTGAAAGACTGGTATGAATGTAATAAATACACTGGTCCCTACAATTGTATATTTATTTGGAGGTTCGAACCCTGTCAACTCCTATTGATCCGTATAAAAGGATCGGGTTCGAACTTGAATTCACTTGTTGATCACGGGCTGTACGAGCTGCCTAACTTTAACAGTTGGTGCGTACACCACTTAGAGCGCCCGTGACTTGCAATATGACGAGCACATTTTATTACAAGGGGTTCAATCAGAAAATTACGGGGATGTGCGAGAATTCCTATGTGTTTACAATGAGCACAAAAGTATTTTGTAGGAAAAGTAAATTTTCTTTTTACTTTTACTTTTACCGCCCCCCCCCCCCCCTCTTTTAAGATAATTACTAGCCGTATCGGGGTGTATTTAGGTTCGTATTTACATTCGTATTTACGTACGTATTTCACTTGCTAGTGAATACTGTAGGATCCTAAGTGGATGGGGTCCACAGGTGTACCTTCTCTGTCCTTTAGAAAAGGATCCTAGGCTGGTGGGCCCACATGTGTACTTTTCCTGTCTTGTAGCAAGGGATCCTAAGCTAGTGGGGCCCACGAATAATTCAAACTCCATGTTATAAATAGGAGGAATTTCAATTCATTTCTTCCCATCCTATTTCTGTAAGGAGATTTTGGTGAGGGACTTAGGGGTGTACGAGTCAGGTGCTAGGAGGAAAAGGCTTGATTCTCACCTATTGGTAAACAACTAATTCCCTCGAAGACTCATTGTATGTTGCATTTCACATTGATTTATATTTTTTTTGTATTTGTTTTTCAGTGTCGGGAGTCTAGGGTGTCGTATATTTTATTTTTGGTTAACTTAAAACATTTAAGTGGATTTTAAATCTTTTTTAAATTTTCTAAGTTATAGGCTTTTGCTGAAAATTTTGGCAGCTCTCCGGCGTGGTCCCCGCGTAGGCGGCTGCCTCGGAGTGTGTAAGGCCTTTCCGCCTGCCAAGAAAGGCAGTCAAGGTAGGTGTCTGGTGACACCGCGGCCGCAGTTCCAATCCCCGCTCGCTAAAAAAATCGGTCACGGGGTCTTTGAGCACAGGTTTAAAATATGACATTTTTCCAGCCTAAAAGCAATGACGAGTACTTAATTAAATAATTTTACTACAAATAACAAGTTTCCCCGCCTGCTAAGAAAAGCAGTCACGGATACTTATATTTTCATGCATACGAATTTTCCCGCTCGCTCAGTGCGTCACGGGTAAGAAAAGCGGTCACGAGTACTTATTTCAAACATAGAAATGTAAATACTAATTTTTACCTTGGGTATGCAGCAATCGAGGCGGCGACGGAGGATAACGGCGACGTAGGAACCTGCGATGCATAAGTAAAAAAAATTTTACTTGTGCAATTTAATTAATTATATTTTTATTTGAAAAAGAAGCTAGAGAGAGAAAAAGAAGAGAGCTCTCTTTCTAGAGAGAGAAAGAGAGGGAAAGAGAGGGAAAGCAAGGATTTTATGGGTTTTTCTTGTGGAATGGGTTTAGAGTGTGTAGGAGATTAGGGGAGTGGAGTTAGAGAGAGAAAATCTCTCTTTCTTTAATTTTTGGAGAGAGAAAGAGAGAAGGAAACTCTCTTTCTAGAGAGAGAAAGAGTGGGGAAAGATGGAATTTGAAAGGAATTTGCGTAGAGAGGGTTTAGGAGGTGCAAGGAAGTGAGAGGAGAGATTTAGAGAGAGAAAATCCCTCTCTTCTCAATTTTGGAGAGAGAATGAGATAGTGTAATTTTTTTCTCTCTAGAGAAGGAATTTGGAGGTATGTTGGAGAGGGAAGATGCTTGGGGTGGAGATGGAGCTATTCATGAAGAGATTTCACTCTCATTCTAGAGAGAGAAAATTTTCTCTCTCTAGGTTAGAGAGAGAAAGTGATGAATGAAACTTTTTTTTTTGGAATGGTGTAGGAGGTGTAGGGAAGTGTTTTTTGTGAAGGGTAGTGGGTGGTTTAGTGAGTGGATGTAGAGATAAAAAAGAAAATAGAATTAGAGTTTTTGTAGGTTTGAGAAAATGGGTTGGAGGAGGAAGAAGAAGATGAAGGAGAGGAAGGAGAAGAGAGTGGAGGAAGAAAATTGAAGGAAATGGTGGGAAACTTGGAGGGATGAAGAAAGAAAAAGAAAAATGGGAGAGAAGATGAAGAAGGAAGGAAGAAGAAGAAGAAGAAGAAGAAGAATGGAGGAGGAAGAAGAAAAGAGGAAGAAGAAGAAGAAGAGAGGAAGAGGAGGAGAAATTACCTTGGAGAGCTTGGAGGAAGGGAGGCCGGCTGCTCCTTGGCATGAAAGTGTCGTGAAATGAGGAGGGGGATCGTGGATTTGGCGGGTTAGAGAGTGAGGAGGGTTATGAGGTTAAGTGGGGGGTAGTTTAGGTATTTTTTATTTAGAAAAATTCTTTTTTTAAAAAAGCTCTCTTTCTAATTTTTTTTAATTATATTGCACAAAAATAAAAAAAAATTTTAATATTGCATCGAATTGGTCGTCACGTCGCCGCTCGCACAAGTCGTCGACTCGATTCGCGCGCTAAAAATTTAATTTTTTCGCCGACAGGCGACCTTTACCAATATGGGTGTCGATCTTAGATGTTTCCGTTGCTCCGGACGCATTGGCGCTGTCCGTTTCGCGAACGGAGGTCGTCTCGGCGATTTTGGGTTTTCAGTCGATACGCGTCGGGTGAGTTTTTGCACAATTTCGAGCTCTTTCGCTTTTGAAAACCTCCTTGCGCGGTCGACTCGATCCGTCACTAGTATTAGGGTCAACAAATGCCCCCCAACAAATATGGTGCGCGCTTAAAGCGGACCTTGTTTGTTGTAAATTGATTGACCCTGTGGATCTCTAGATATTTATTCTAGATGTCAAACTAGGGATTTCATTTAGCGGATCTCCAAAATTTTGCTTGGATGTCACACTACTTTCTTTTAGTGGATCTTCAAAATTTTATTTGGATGTCACACTAATCTTCTTTCTCCACTACTCTTTTGTATGTATTCATAGATGATTGAGATACTGATTTCTTTTGCCCTATGATTTGTGCTGCGGACAATGATGGAGAATTTCCTGATTTGTCTCTATTGACTTGTCAAGTGATTTTTGTACATTCGGCCCTATGCCTCTTGCTTTAGCGGGCTTGTTGAAGGAGTAAATGCCGATGACCTAAACCCTTAGATTTATATTAGGTCAGTGACGAAAAGTCATTGGTCCAGAGCTTTGTGCATAACAAACTTATTGATGACGAATCCTCTCAATTCAGCCTTAAGCTTTTGATGAACTTTAAGATAGCTTTCTTCGGTCCTCTGCTTTGTGCTTTAGCAGACTTGTTGAAGAAGAATTCCTTCGATCCTCGCTTTGTGCTTTACGGATTTATTGAAGGATTTGTAAGTTTTGGATTTGGTCGATACTATCAAGTGTAAGTAGTATCTTAATCATCAACCATTTGAGGAGAATTTAATCTGAGTCACTTGAGTTCATCAGATCAGGAGAGCTAGGATTTGATAGCCCTTCGTCCTCTGGTTGCTGAGATGGGGGTTCCACTACTACGGCCTTTCTTATGGCGTGTTGAGTAGATGGAGCTGTCAGCGATCCGGCCACATTGAGGCTTGTTGGATCCAACTAGGGGTGTAAACGAGTCGAGTCGAGCTCGAGTCAGGGGGTGTTCGAGCTCGACTCGCAAGTCGAATACCCAGCTCGAACTCGAGCTCGAGCTCGAGTCGAGCTCAAAAATCGAGCTCGAGCTCGACTCGCAACACTATATCGAGCTTATCGAGCCGCTCGCGAGCCGCTCGTTTTCGTTCCTAACATTCCCGCCTGCTTTTGATTTTACCGCCTGTTCTTTTATTTTTTTGGCAAATCCGCCCGTTTCAAATTGGTGGAGCAGAGATTGCGTGAGCAACGCCAACTTAGCATTAATTAGAAAAGAAAAGGCTGTTTCTTCAGCAGCTTTTAGACTAAATATATATTTCTTTAAAAAAAGTTTTATTATTTTATAATTAAAAAGCTGTTTTTCATTTATTAGCATTTATTGGTATTGATTTTTAAAATATTTTTAATAACCTGTTGTGAATATTTGATTAAAAAAAATAAACATTAGTTCGAGCCGAGCTTCGTCAAGCTCGAACTCGAGCTCGTTTACTAAACGAGCTTGAACTCGAGCTCGAGCTCGACTCGTGAGCTCGATAAGCTCGGCTCGCGAGCCTATAAACGAGTAGAGCTCGAGCCGGCTCGCGAGCCGGCTCGGCTCACTTACACCCCTAGATCCAACCTTCTACACCCATACAGGCTTCAGACTTGAGCCATGAGAAATATGCTTCCAAATGTTGATTTCACTGGAGTTGGTAGATTTGGAGTTCTCCTTTGTGGTTGAGGATTTTGGATCCTACGCACATTTAGTAGTTGCTCGTGACACTTTGTTCTTCCCACTGAAATTTTGATTATTCGGTCAATTAGGAGAATTTAGTAGACTACAATCACTTGAACTTGTCGAGTCAAATTGGCCTTCGTTATTCCTACAGTCTTTACTGACGGGTTGACGAAGTGGGGGTTCCGCTACTACGGTCGTTCTTATGGCGTATTGAGTAGACAGAACGGCCAGCGATCCGGCCATAATTGGGCGTGTTGGATCCGACCTTTTACACCCATTCGAACCTTAAGCTTTAGGCTGTCGAAAGACTTCAAGCTTTTCTGACTCAATTTATTGGAGTGTTTAGTTACAAAACTCTCTTTCCTAACTTTTGAATCTTGGTACATTGGAGAAGACGGAGTCTTAAGCTTCTTGAAGATGACCTGTATATACTTTGAAGAGAATTCATTCTATCTTCCTTAAGAGAATATTTGTATTGATAATTTTAAATATTTATTCGGGAATCTCGGCATGCAGCGCGATGTCGACCCAAATAAATATTTAAAATGCCCCCCGCTTCAAAGGGTCATTCTAGAATAAAATAAATTTGGAATTCGAAATTTTAAATATTTATTTGGGGATCTCGACGTATAGCACGATGTCAACCCAAATAAATATTTAAAATTCCCCCTATCTCGCAGGGAGATTTCATATAAATCTTGTATTTCGAGATTTTAGATATTTATTCGAGGATTTCGGCATGCGGCACGATGTCGACCCGAATAAATATTTAAAATGCCCCCAGTCTTATGGGGGATTTTTGTGAGTTCTTTGAAATGCATTCTTGTGACACAAGAGAATTTTAAAATGTAAAGCATATACGCTAGTAAGCATGTATAAAATACAGTGCATTAAACAAAATATTTTCTTGGGCAATTTTACGCGTAATACTTCTTTAGGTATCGACCATTGATCGGCGGCATGGGCCTTTGACCGTGCAGATCGATAAGTTGATAGGCTCCTCATTGGTACACCTTTTTGATAACGAATGGGCCTTCCCAATTGGATACGAATTTGCCACCGATTTTTCGATGTGGGATGATTGATCTTCTCAGCACCAAAACCAATTCTCCTTCTTGAAATACTCGATGGCGCACCATCCGATCAAATGATTTCACCATCCTTGCTTGATAGATCTCCAAGTTCTGTTGAGCTTGCAGTCTAATCTCATCGAGTGCATCAAGTTCCTCCATTCTTAGGCGAACATTTTGTTCCTCGGTTAGATCGTGCTGAATTGACACTCGAAGTGACGGCAGTTCAATCTCTAGTGGCAACACAGCTTCAACTCCGAATACGAGTGAATAAGGAGTGGCTTTGGTTGGCGTTTTGCAAGTTGTACGATAGGCCCGTAACGCCTCTGCCATCTTTGTATGCCACTCTCTTTTATTCTTGGTAAGGATCTTCTTCAACAATTCACTAGTATCTTGTTGAAGGCTTCTGCCAAGTCATTCGCTCTTGAATTGTATATTGATGAATACCTCCAATCGATCTTGTGTCGATCAACAAACTTGTAAATTTTGGTGCTTTTGAATGCTGTGCCGTTATCAGAGATTATGCGGCGCGGAACACCAAATCTGTAGACAACGTTGTGGGTAAAGAAGTTGATCACATGGTCGGATGTGACCTCTTTGAATGGAGCTGCTTCTGTCCACTTCAAGAAGTAGTCTGTATCTGCCAAAATAAAACGGTGCCCGGCTGAAGATGGCGGATCTATCGGTCCAATTATATCTGTGCCCCAGCATTCGAATGGCCAGGATGCTATTGTTGGGTGCATAGGATTTGGAGGTTGATGTATAACATCACCGTGGGTTTGAAACTCGTGACACCCCTTAGCATGGTCGATACTGTCCCTCACCATTGTTGGCCAATAATAACACATTCTTTTAATTTTAGCCGCCATCTTGGGACCTGATTGATGTGCACCACAAAATCCTTCGTGAACTTCTGTCACCACTCTATCAGCTTCCTTGGTCCCTAGGCATCTTAGCCACATTTGATCAAAAGCTCGTCGGTATAACGTGTCGTTAACAAATGCATACCGCAATGCTCTCTTCCTAATTTGTGTGGCAAGAGATTTATCTGTTGGGAGTTTGCTTTCTTTAAAATATTCGATGAAGGGTTGCCTCCAATCATCTTCTACTTCAACTTCTAAGCAATGCAACCATGATTCTGAAGCTTGACAAGCTTTACGTCTAATAGCTACATGATATCCTTCTGGGTAATTTTCCATAGTAATCTGGTGAAGAGGTTGAGGGTCACTCGGAGTCATATCTCGTTTGCTTGAATCTGATACTTCTTTTGCCCGCGGGAATTGCAACAGGGCGGGTTCCAACACCCGACGGTTATAAACTCCGATATATATAGGTCTCTCCTCGTTGGTATTCGCCATTTCCTTGGCCAATTTGGCCAAGCAATCTGCTTTGGCATTTTGTCCTCGGGGAACTTGAACTATTTTAACATTTGGCACCTGCTTCAGGAGCTCAAGGGTCCGTCGGTGATAATGAGCCAGCTCAACCTTACAAATCTTGTAAGTGCCCAAGACTTGATTTATTACCAGTTGAGAGTCGCCGAAGATTTAAAGATTTTGAATTTTGATATCGATTGCAATTTCCAGCCCTGCTATTAGAGCTTCATATTCAGCTTCATTGTTGGTCCGAGGTTCAGTCAAACTGAACAAAAATCTCATTATGCCTCTCTCAGGTGCTACGAAAATGAGACTGATGCCGGCTCGGGCTATTGCAATATTTGGTGGTCGGGCAGGCTTAATCGATGATGCCCCATCGAAATACATCTCCCAGAATGGTAACTTTTCGCTTTCCTCGACCTGCATGATTTGCTCGTCAGGCAAATCATCATTAAGCGGGGAGACTGTCGGGATAGGATGCGCGGCGAGAAAATCTGCCAAGGCTTGTCCCTTTACCGCTTTCTGTGGCATGTACGTGATATCAAATTGTAGTAATATCACTGCCCACCTGGCTAAACGACCTGTCAGCGCTGGTCTTCTCATCAAGAACTTCAGCGGATCGATCTTTGATATCAAGGTAATCTTGTGAGAAAGCATATAGTGGCGGAGCTTCTGAACTGCAAAGATCAATGCCAAACAATGCTTCTCAATTGGGGAATAGCGGATTTTCGCTCCAATCAATCTCCGACTGATGTAGTATAATGCATTTTCCTTGCCTTCTTCGTTATGTTGGGCCAATAGTGCTCCGAGGGACTCTTCTAATGCCGCTGTATACAGTATAAGAGGCTTCCCCGGAATTGGCGCCGCAAGAATAGGAGGGTTCAATAAGTATCTCTTGATACTATCAAATGCTTCTTTGCATTCATCATCCCATTTAAAGCGGACATCTTTCTTCATCAACTTTGAAAATGGCTGGCACCTACCCAACAGATTCGATATGAATCGTCGAATGAAAGCTAGTTGCCCTTGTAACGAGCGAAGTTGACGAAGGTTTCTGGGAGGTGGCATCTCCATAATCGTCTTAATCTTATTATGGTCGACCTCGATGCCTCGGTGTCGAACAACGTACCCCAAAAATTTGCCGGAAGATACTCCAAAAGCACACTTGAGAGGATTCATCTTCAGATCATACTTCCTGATTCTTTCAAATACAATCCTTAAGTCATCCATGTGGTCTCTTCGGTCCACGCTCTTAATAACATAGTCGTCCACATATCACTCGACCTTTTGATGTATTAACTCATCAAATATACATGTCATTGCCCGTTGATAAGTAGCACCAGCATTCTTAAGGCCAAAGGGCATAACTGTGTAACAGAAAATACCAATGGGCGTTCTAAATGATGTGTGTTTTTCATCCTCATTTGTCATCTTAATTTGATTGTAACCCGACGAACCGTCCATAAATGAAAACATGTCATAATTGGACGTGTTATCCACTAGTAGTTCTGATACAGGGAGTGGAAAATCATCTTTTGGGCACGCCTTATTGAGGTCTCGAAAATCGATACAGATACGAATCTGACCGTTCTTCTTCTTGACAGGGACAATATTGGCAATCCAATCAGCATATTTTTCTTCGCGGATAAAGCCCGCTTCTATAAGCTTCTTTGTCTCTGCAATCACCTGTTCTTCGATCTCCAATCTCATCCTCCTTTGAGCTTGCTTTAGAGGCACTGCATCGTGCTTGATGGCTAACCTGTGAACTGCTACATCAGGGGATAAGCCGGGCATCTCGGCATAGGTCCAGGCAAAGCAATCCCTGAATTCACAGAGAAGCTCTTTCATTTCTTCCGCTTGGTCTTCTGATAAAAGGGAGCTAATGAAGGTTGGGCGAGGGTCTTCTTCAGTCCCCAAGTTGACTTCTTTTAGCTCATCCATAGTAGCCGTCTGTCCACCATCTTCTAATTCTTCAGATGCAGGTTTGGCCTCTACGGGCTGATCATCATAAGTATCAACTTCATATATTTTCTCATCATCGCTATCATCTAATTTGATTTCCCCGCATGTGATTGCTTGGCAAGTCTCCTTTTGGGGATATTTTTGCACGATGAATCCGAGACCTCTACTTGCAACAATATCTTTCTTTCGCAATGGACGTGGATGTCTTCCATACCAAATGCTCAAGCAAAAGCGAAGTTGTTGTTTAGAGGTACGAATGTTGATTTGCTTTCGCAACATTTTCCGAATATTTTTGGTATTAAACCTAGGCATTCTCGTAGGTATTAGCTCTCCAGAATCAACGAGACTACAAAACCAGTCGCGATTTGCTTCTTCTTCGCGCTCTCCACCTTTATAAAATAAACTTCCTGGCCTGCCCCTTTTTTCTATGAGGTGGCACGTAGAATGTTACAAGTTCTTCGATATTATATACCTCCCGTGGAGTAATTTTCTTGAAATGTTGCATGAGAATGCGCGTGACTACGAATACGCTGTCCGAGATTGACAAGTTACCCATTCTTCTTGAGAATACACACTGCACATTGCTCATGTAGGTAGACTCATAATCATAGTCAGAATCTGAGTATTCAGCCTTTTTTTCCCTTTGGCAATTGACTGACATGCCTTCCAAGATTTTGTAGGGGTGACATCATCTTCATCTGTGTCGCTCCCTAGGTGAGGTACATGTTTTCTTTCTTTAGTAGCGATCGCTGCTTTGGAAAGAGTTGGCGTTGCCTTCTTTCTCCCAACCTGCTTCTTTTCACCTTCTTGTTTTGGTCGCTTTGTAGTTTTAGTACTTGATGTCTGGACCTCAAGAGAGCTCGATGGCTTCAGCTTTTTTGGAATGAAATACTTGGCATCTTCATAGATTGTAGCTTCGTGCACTGCAAAAGGTTGGATGTCACCAGAGATCCTGAACTCTTCTCCATCCTTAAGGTATTTCATGTACTGGTGTAGTGTTGATGGGACAATGCCATACTCATGCAACCAAGGGTGACCCAGGAGCGCCTTGAATGAAGTATCTGCATCAATCACATGAAATTTGGCTTCTGTATGAAGCTCCCCAAATGTTAGGAAGAGCATGAATGATCCTAAGGTCTTCTGCCCTTTCTCATTGAAACCATGCACCATTAGCTTATCTGACCCGAGATGCTACACGTCGAGGCTTAACGATCTCAGGGCTTTTAAGCTTATAAGGTTGATGGAGGACCCAGGGTCGATCAGAATTCGGCTGATTATCATTTCGTCGCTCTCTGCAGTAACGTACAGAGGGCGGTAATGATCCGCCGTCCCAAGCATCATGTCTTCTTCGGAGAAGGTAATGAACGGCACGTTACGGGCTTGCAGGGCTTCCGTCATATTACGTTCAGCAAAATATGCCTCGTACCTTTCGGGGTCTTTGAGAGCCTGAATCAAAGTCTCCGAAGATCCTTAGACATTATAAGAGCATCGTATATGCTAAGCTGTGCCGGAATTTTCCTCAGGTGAGATAAGATATTGTAATTTATCCCATTGACTGGAGTGTCTTTCTTTTTGGAGTCCTTGGGGATGATATCCTCATTAACAACTATCTCATTCCCCTTATCTTTATTAGAAATTTTCTTCTTTGACGGAGTTGGCAGCACCTTACCGCTTCTTAATTGCACTTGCGCTATTTCATCTGGCACAAGCTCATTTGATTGAGCATCTTCCTCAGAGTCGGCCATCATAGCATCCAAAGACTCATTTTCTAGTTCAGAATCACCCTCCAATCTCACATGCCCCATTTGCGACGCTATATCCTGCTCGGACTCATTCTCATTTGGAAAAAATAGATCTTCTCCGAACTATAGTCCATTGATGATGCCACAAGACCAGTTTCAGAAGTTGCTTCTTCGACGTATTTTTCTTTTGTTGGAGTCACTGGTGTTACTGAAATAACCCGGCAAGTTTCCACAGGAAGAGAATCTTCACTTGCTTCTTCTGTTTCAGCCACTTTAAGCTTTGACATAAAGTCAGCGAGCTTAATGGGACGTCTAACAGTTTGGTAATATTCATCCAAACTGTCGATGACCCTTTGAGTTGTTGTTTTCTTCTCCTTAAGTTTCTTTAGTTTGGTCTTTCTTTTGGAAGACTGTACTTTTTCAGATTTTAAATAACCGGCTTGGTTGGGATATTGCTTAGAAGTTGATGCTCGTGCCACAGACATCCCTTTCAAATCCAGCACGGGGGTGGGTAGGAGATTTCCACTTCACAAATGGAACTCCTTCGAGTTGTTTTAACATTTTTACAGTCTTCTTGGAGACCGCAGTCTCCCACTTCCCTTCTTGGGCTGATTCTTTTTTGTTTCTTTCTTCTTTAGTCGGGGGTACGGAGGAGGACGTAACCACCCGAGTTGACTCTTTTCTAGGATGTGCCAACACATTATCCGACAATGTGACTTCCCCCTTCTGATATTTTCTTTCCAACCAATCCTTAAAGATGTAGCAATCTTCAATAGGATGACTAAGTACTCGGTGGTATGGGCAATAATTCGGGTCACTAGTATGTTTCGATTCTTCGGGCCTCTTGCACTCTGGCAATTCTAGGCCAGCTTTTAACGCTTGTCGAATTTTTTGGCACACTCTCCCTCTAAATGAATATTCTTTATTCATTCTTTCCTTGAGGGACGGG
>CM039726.1:58073582-58078582 GCA_022539455.1 Dendrobium nobile
TTAGATTAAAACAAAATACAAGGCCCCTAACTAAAACCACAATTATAATGAAAAATGTTGAAAACAAAATAATTTATATACTAATCTTTTAGTCCATTTATAATATAAATATTATGATTTGATGTGCATGATAATTCAGAGTACCAAAATGGCAGGAGTCATGGAGTCCCAAGTAGAAAGAGGCTAGACTGGAAGACCAATGTAAGGGGTTATCGGAGCCAAATAGTAAGGAATGGCAAAAAACTTGACTGGTGTACCTGACAATACAAAATTTTTGATCTTCAAAATGCATAATAACCCGTCCGTAATGCATCTAATAATACAGAAAATGTCATAATGTATTCACATCCCAGTACAATCCCATAGTAAATTCACAGAATACAGTACAGAATCTGGTGTAACAACGCGTGGGACCACATAAAACCATTCCATCTACTCTAACGCACATTCAAAATCCCCAATAAAAAATGATTTAATCCTCTCCCACAAAAAACAGAATCTTATATTTTTTTATTACAAGCATAAATACATATAAATAAAAAAAACCATTCAATACTCAACCATCAACCCCATCTATCTCAAATTCTCCCCCCCATAATTTTCAACAAAAAACTTCTACCACCATCACTACATATCAGAACATCCTCCAACTATACCCACCCTTCCACTCCTTCCCACTTTTCATACATTAAAAAAAAAAAAACTTAATACCTATAAATCTACCTATTATACCATAATTTTAAGAATAAATACAATGACATGGATTACATATGAAAATGAAAAAAAAGAAAAAATTCATAAGCATTAACATGTGAATGTTTCTTCAATAACCATAACATTTGAAATTTCAATATTAACTTAATTTAAATTCATGAACTTAATTTAAATACAAAACACCCACATCGCAAGTAACGTAAACAATCTCTAGCGTCCTTTTAGTCGACATCTAATATATAACAAACATTGTCACCCAACCTTAATCATATCATGTTTTCATTAAAAGATTAATTTTAATTTATATTTTCGAAATTAAGTAATTCCCTAATTATTACATTACCCTAATTTTTTTTAAATCCATATTTTACCCAAAATAAACATTCAACTAATTTTCTAATTAAAATAAAATAATTAAATTTTCAGATTTATTAAAAATTCTAAATTTATTAATTTCATCAAATCATCTTGCCAAAGTTTTCCCAAAACCTTATTTAATAATTATCTTAAATATTTTCGGAATTATTTAATAAGAAAAATAAAAAAAATGCAAATTTTAAAAAAAACTCAAAATTTGATTTTAAAAACATTCCTAAGATCCATAGAAATCATTTTTGTGAAAGCACTTTAAGAAATCTAAATTTTAGAAAAAATCTTAATTTTCAAATCTCAAAATTATTTTTATAAACTTAAATTAAATTCCATAAATATCTTCCTAACACCATTAAGAACATCTTTGTTAAGGAATTTTGAAAGAAAAATAAGTTGGAGAAAACCCTTAATTTTTCTCTTCTAAAATCTTTGAGATAAGATGGAGAATGATTAAATTTAACATACATTCTCCTTCCCCTTTAGTTTCCTCTACGATTCCCCAAATCCCCTCGCTGGAAACCGCCGCCGCCGAAGTTGCCGTTCTAGCCTCTCGTCGTACGCCTCCCCTCTCGCCTCAGCCTCCTTTTTTGTCGCACGAGCAAATGAGGGACCGAATAGAGTTCGGTCCCTTAAAGGCTCTATTACTTAGGGATTTCCAAAATACCAATTTTCCCTCACTTAAAAACATCTCCGTTTAATACTTACTAGGGGTATTTTGGGGTATTATGGATTTCTAACATTTTTATCTCCCAAATAAACAAATTAAATATAAGATTCTATATACCAATTTGCTCCAAATTTTGCATAGAATTTTATAAAATTTATTCCGTTGAATTCCGATGATATTGATTTTTCACTTAATTTTCATCGCGACCATCGAAAAGCGTGTGACGCCTACGATCGTCAATTTCAGGTTTTACAGTTGGAGCCTCTAAGAGTCTTATATAGTGTCGACCCCTAATTTTGATTGATATGTATCAACTATTCTTTTTCCAGCACTGAATGTGGGCTTTGAAACTACTGTACTAATAGGGATATATAAAATATCAACATGATATTTTTTACAAAGTTCACGATATTTGGCTTGATTGTTTTTCTATCATGTTATCACATCAAACTTCTGCCCTTCATTTCAAAGTTCTAAGCCATCTTTCAAGTTGTTGTCTAAATCAGATTTATAGGTCTTATGCTTGTTTTGGATGAAACATAAGATGTAAAATCTTGCAAACTACTATATTTTTTAGAGTTAGACAATGACTGCACTTTTACATGAACTGTTTTGTGCACCTTGAACCCCTCCTATAATACTGCTAATACCATCAACTTCTGCTTCATAACTTGTGACATATTCCTCGTAAATCTCATAGAGCAGACTTCTTACATGTGCCAATCATTCCTCATGCTCTCTTCCACGGATATATCATAGGGTAAGCAAACTCAATAACAATAAACTCATTCTTGGATCCAATCACTACCCAAATGCCATGAGGAGGTTACATTCACCCTAATATTTATCAAATTTATTTTTTTATTTGTTTAGTCATCTCTACAATAAAGTAATCAGTTGAAATTGCACCCCTCATCCAACACCTTATTGTACAGATTTGTGAAAGAAACAAATTTACTATTGGGTAATCTGTTCCTGAAATAATATCAATCGCTTCATTAATGAAACCCAGAATATCACACACTTTTCAATTTTATTCTACTCTTCTCTGTTGACAAGCAATATATGCAACTTCTCTTTCATATATATAAGAAAAAAGTTTCCCTTAACTGCAGTGTCACTTTCAACATCGAGTAAGTTGAGTTCCAGCGTGTTGGGCAATCTATTACTAACTTTCTAGTGGGCAATTGTAATTGTTAAACAATTAACATTTTTAATTTGACTTGGCTGCTTCATTGATATACTAAGTAAAGCTCACAGTGTCTCTAATCCTATCAATGATGGCACTGAACGCTCTTTACACCATCCTGCACCATTAAGTTTAATATGTGAGTGCAACAACGCACATGAACAATCTTCCACAAAGATTAACTTCTTTGCTTTGAAACTATCTTTTAAAAGCTTCATTGTCCTATCTTTATTAGATGCATTATTAACTGATATAGTATATATACCTTATCCTCATTTTACAAAGAGAGCATTATAAAAGGTAGCAACAATTTTAGTGGCTATATGTGGTAGTGGAAAAATGCAAAAGCTTAAAACTCGCTTTTGTAACCTCCATTGTGAATCAATGTAATGAGTTGTCATTGTCATTATGAAATTCTCTGATTTTTTTTATTTTTATAAATCTGTAGTAAAACTAATTTTGCTAATGCTCTTCAAAGCATTTTTCACAGCTTTTTTTTTTCTCTTTATCATACACTTGCATCACATCATTGCGTGTTGTTGCTCATGAATACTTCATAAAAAAGGTGACATAGACTTTAAAATTAATTGAATATGAATTCTTCAACAATCGAAAAAGGTTTTCTCATTAATCAATATGTAATGTGCTATCATCTCTCAAACTTTTTTTATGGTCATACTTAAAGGGGGCCAACATTCCATCTTCTGACTGCTCTGAGTAAATGAGTTCTCTATAGTTGTTGGTTGAAAATGCGGAATTTTCTGCTTTTTAAGCCACGAATCCTAGCAACACAACAATCCAAATGTCTTTTGAATTGATGGTTGCACCAGTAACTCCTATAGCTAGTTGTTTTTTACAATGCACACACTTCCTTTCTTTGCCCATCAGGAAGAATATAACTTCGTTGAAACTCATCCCAAACGTTAAATATTTTCTTCCTTTTCTTTCTTGCTGTAATATCATCACTTCTTCAGCTTCATTAACTAGATTTTCGTTAGTCCACCATTCTACCTCTTCATTAATGTCTTTGTTATCATTGGGTGTATCATTCTCATTCACAGGTTCCTATGAAAATATAAGAGTGAAGGTGATCATCAAGTCTTCTAATCTCAATGTTTGCGGGCTCAATATTACCCCTTCCATGCTAACTGGTGTTGACATGCTACGAAATAATTTTAACATATTAAAATAGAGAAGCATAACAACAGTTTGTCAAAAATCTCAAGCACGATCTAAGAAAATTCAGATCTTTGACTTGGAAATTAAAACCACAAAGCTCAAGAACATCTACATAAGAAAAAAGATAAAGACTTCATAAACCACATGTTAGGAGACACCATCGTGCATGGAAAATCAAGCAAACAAATATGTTATTAACTATAAGACTAATTCGATCTAATCTCAAACGAACAAATTTGGGCAGATATTAAGCAAAAATCCTAATTTTTTAATATAATTTTAAAATTCAGAGATGGACCATGAACAATTAAACAGGTTCTAGAAAACGACTGAGGTCTCGGCACAAGTAATAGTTGCTCGGCTCATTTTACTAAAAGATAAGGTGGGACATGTGATGAGGGAAAAAACAGACCGAGGGAGAAATCAAGACGTGATATTTCTTTTTCTTCTGCTATTTTGCAAAAATAATTTTTTTTTTTTGCTAGGAAAAAACGGATCTTTCGGAGCTTATTAAGCATGACACAGAAGAAAATCCTCATAATGATATGAACTGGTTGAAAGAATGAAGAGAAGAAAGAGGAAGTCAATTAGAGTTCATTCATAAAGTGTGAAGCAGAAAAGACAACCATAAGGCAACAAGCACAAATCATAAGGACATACCTGATAAGAGTTCTTCCAGAAAGTGTGAAGCAAAGGAAATGAGAAGAGAATCCAATAGGTCGGTTCAGTAGCTTCAGCTGTTCAGATTCAAGCATTACGAACAGAGAAGTCGAATTTCAAACCTGTCTGAAATTGGAGAAAGAGGAAGAAGCATTACTCGAAAAAAATGAAACAATCTGCGCAAACAATCTAAAAGAAGGAAGAATCGATCAAGAAGTC